>PPKA02000007.1:0-51719 GCA_003707595.2 Zygosaccharomyces bisporus
TCCCAATTTCTCGTCTATTAATGTTTCTGAGATAGTCGGATCGTCTTTTTTGAACATCTTGACGATGTGATCATCACGGCATCCACCTTTAATCGAATAAAGCAGAGAGCGCTGGAAGCGTAGAAGTCGCCATGCTAGAAGAGGCCATCGAATTCATCAATGAAAGTCTTTTCACGGAGGAAAAACCTGTACTATTCACCGATCTGATACACAGATTCCGAATTGGCCCGTCAAAAGCTAAAGAAACGATGTACGCGTACTACAGGGAGAACAAGACATTGAAGTACAATTGCATTATAATTTGCTGCTATAGGGATAAGATTAAAGTTCTGCATGATGTAAATCATGTGGAAAGCCAAGAATCGCTCTTAGACTGCTTCATTTATGCTTTTAATCCGATGGAGGAATTCACGCCCGTAAATTTAGCCTACGATCAGCGAGATTACCTTACAATCAAGAATCCCCATGAACTTGTGATGAAGGAAGCCAGGTCCAAAACTATGGAACAGGAGCCAGTTACCAAGGGCGACAAAATTACTGCTGCAGCAGCTAGATCCAGAACGGTACCTGAGACTAAGGAAGAGAAGGCTGTACCGCGGAAGCCTGCGACAAAAGCCAAAAATGTGGGATTACGATCTACTGCACTGCTTGCGAAAATGAGAGCCGATAGAGAACAAAAAGAGGCACAGAGACAGGAAGAATTGGAGAAAAGACGGCACCAACAGGCCGAAGAAGATGAGCAACGCAATGCAGCACAGATTGACGAACTGAATAAAATGTTTGTGAGTGACAGTGATGAGGAAGACAGGCTGGAAAACGAAAGACCCACGTCGACTGTGGATAACGATGATCTCGAGAATATATTAGATACTACAGCAGAAGAATCGCTTCTCAAACAAAATGAGGACGGAAATCCGGAGGAAGAGGTGCTTGAGCCCCACAAGCAAGAGGAGGAAACGTCTTACGTGGACGAAGACGGTTACGTTGTTACGAATCGTCCCACGACTGCTACTCCACCAAAGCCAAAAAAGAGGTCTGTCTCCTCCACTCCACAGAAACAGCAGCAAAAGAGGAAAACTCCAAATCGCAAAAAGACCCAGGGAACACTCGAAAGCTTTTTCAAAAGATCTAAATAGTATAATTCTTGTAAAACTAGTCTTCAAACCAATCTCACGTGACATATTTACCCGGTTTTTCTTATTTTTTTTTTCTCACACGGGAGGTGTTGTAGAGCCTCTCACAAACTGAAAGGGATAGGATTATTTGATAATTCTACGTTGCAAACGTCAGATTCATTCGGAGAATAGACAAGAAAAAAGAGGGACCAGAAGGATCACACGCTAAACCAGGCCATATCTAAAAGTATTAACCGTTGGTAAGCTATAGCACCGTTTGTCCAACCTCATTTTCTCGAGTTCATATTTGCTTTATTATCTTTCGTGTACTTTCCATCTCAAATTCTAAAACGCAATGAGTGAATTGTGTCCTGTTTATGCTCCTTTCTTTGGTGCCATCGGGTGTGCCGCCGCAATTGTTTTCACCTCCTTTGGCGCTGCCTATGGTACTGCCAAGTCCGGTATCGGTATCTGCGTTACTTGTGTTTTGAGACCAGACTTACTGTTCAAGAACATTGTCCCAGTTATTATGGCTGGTATCATTGCAATCTATGGTCTGATTGTCTCTGTGTTGATCGTTTACTCCCTTGGTCAGAAACAGGCGCTTTTCACGGGTTTCATCCAGTTAGGTGCGGGTTTATCTGTCGGTTTAAGTGGGTTAGCGGCTGGCTTTGCCATTGGTATCGTTGGTGATGCTGGTGTCAGAGGTAACTCGCAGCAGCCAAGATTGTTTGTTGGTATGCTGTTGATCTTAATTTTCGCAGAAGTTTTGGGTCTTTATGGTCTGATTGTGGCCCTTTTGTTGAACGCCAGAGCCACCCAGGACGTCGTCTGTTGAACGTCTTGCGCTAAGCAGTCATTAACAGCTTTTCAACTTGCCGGATTTACATAGCTTTCTTATGTAAGATATTAATTTTCTTTTTAAGTCCGGCCCATACATTAAAATTATTACGATTTTGTTCGATTTAGATCGTTATAAACATTACATGAACTCTTGACAGAGTTTGAAATTTAACTTTCCTCTGATTGCTTTTAAAAAACTTTTCAAGTCCAGCGGTAGCGAGCCTACAGTGATGATGCCTTCATCCAGCATCGTCGTGTATATATTAATGGATTTTTCGTCTTGGCTGTCCCATTTGTTCTCCAATGCATCCATGATGCGTAAAACAGTAGATTCATCCATCATCTTTTTGTCGTCATCGAGGAAAATTGGATATAAAAATTTCGCCATTAGCATTACCATGTAGCATTTCGGTAAATAGGGAAATTCTACCAGTGCCAATAACAGCTGTAGAGCATCAGACCAGTTGCCTTGTAATTGCGCCTGGTAAAATTTATAGAGAACGGCATAAGGTGACAGAGTTTGCTTCATAGCATTAGTTACCAGACTATCCAGTATTTCTTTTGGAATCATCACATTGTCATTATCGCTGACGATGGAATTTAACACCATGTCGTCAAGGGGACTGCCTTGTAATGCTGAAGCTTCAAACATCATCCAAGAGTACCTTTTCACCCATTCAAATTTGCCAGCTTTACTAAAATTTGCCATAGCCTCAATAGTATTGCTTTCGTAAAGCAACTTATTACCCAAAGTAATGTAGATGGACTTTGCCACTTGGGGCAATTTCCATTTGGCACATATGCTCAACATCCATTCGATATCATCATTCGTCTTGAAAGAATAATGAGGTAATAGCTCAGCAATAGTCATTTTTTTAGCGCTAACATTGCTAGTTGGAGAAAGCGTGATTAAACCGATTGCAATTTCCCATAAACGTTTATCCCCATGTGAACAGAGCTCTAATGCAAAATTGTTCAACATGTAGCAAGCCATTCCATTTCTGTAAGAAAAAAGATCTTCCACACCGCCGTAGCTAGGATCCGTTTGGGTGTCATCATAGTAATTCTCCAGAAGACCTTTGGCTTCACATATAGCAGCGGTAAAAGCTGCGGTACTTGTGTCTAGTGATTCGAGTATAGGCAAAATAGAAAAAATTTTGTCTTTGATTATATCGACACACGCTTGTTCCCAACCATTGGTGACATCAGCAGGGTGCGATTTCACACTGAGCTGTAAATACTCATTAGACAAGTCCAACGATGGGATGTAGTAAAGTAAGAAGCCGCAGAATGACTCGTACCATGTGGTGGAATAATACAAAATTTTAGACTGGTGACCACCCGCAAGCTGAATGGTATCCTCGATGTAATTGCGCAGCTCTCCTGATACCAAAGAATCCGAATTACTGTAAGTTTGTCCTAACTCTAATAAAATAGACTTCCACTCTCTGAAAGAGTCTGTAGAATCTAGTGGGTAGTGTTTCAGCAATTCAACGAGATCGGTAACCGCATCGTGAGAGACTTTACATCTACCTTTGAGAAAATCCAAAAGTTTAGATCTTTCTATACAAGCAATAGCTTGGTCAAATAATCCCCTTAGAAGCAGCTGATTAAATAGTTTCCAGAAAGAAGACGTCTCAAACAGTTTCCTATCAGCCAACGCAGCAGTAAATACTTGATCAATGTAAACCTCGTTTGGTTCGCCATCCGAGCGATTCACCCAACTTATCAGATTATTGATGAAGCTTTCTCTTGTATTTGTACTGTCGGATGAGTCTAAGGTAAAATGGATGGTCTTCAAACATTTAAGAATCGTAAGGCACTCTTCCACTTCAAAAAATCTCGCCATAGCATTTTTTTTCTCCTTGATAGAATCGATGAAAAACTCTAGTTCAGTAACCAGCGCAGACATAGCCAAATTGACTGCGCTGGCATGCTCGGCAGCTGCAGTAGTATCAATTACACCGATTGTTGGTACGGAAAACACTCTATCATTACCTAGTTCACAATAAATTTCAAATAATTTGAAAACGTAATTCACATATTGCTCACTAGTATCAACGCGTGCCAATCTCACTGGAAATAGTTGGGTTTGGTTTGGTTCTGTCAGATAAGCCATATTTTGACTGGAAAGAGGACCTAATTTAAATTTCAGCTTAGCTTTTTCACCTATGGGCAGGAAGCTTGAGTTCATGCTCAAAAGAGTTATCGGAGCATCGCTTTTTATATCTCTGCCAACAATTTCGTCATAACCAAAACTCTCATTCTCTTGACATATCTCTGTATCGTCTTTGCCTTCCCCCATTGTAAAATCCATTGCATCCTCATCTATCAACAAATCCTGACTAGCAGGATGCACCATATTCGTCATGATCCCGGTGGCTGAGTTTGGTCAAAGTGTTAATTGAGAGCGGTTGACCCTATCAAAGGATTTTGTGATGGTTCGGGCTCATCGTTACAGCATTATTTACCACTTGCAAAAAGATTTTGAATTCCAAAATTTCAACAAGTCACATGGTAAAAAAAATGAAAATTTGAAAAATTAGCAGGTCATCGGCCACAACGATTCACATTGAATCCGCAGGGACTTTTGATCGTAGGGTGAGGGCTATGATGATCGACATTCCCCAATCTACCGAAGGTCTTACTAAGCTACTACGCTCTAAGAGCATCACTACATCTCAAATAGTAGAGATCACCTCGCGCTTTGATGAGCTCGACCTATACTTTCCCAACAAAGAGATTTTCATTTTGGAGCTCATAGGAGATAGATGGAATGATCAAAAGCTCATTCAATTTAAGCAAGACTACAAAATTTGGAGGCTATACAATGATATTTTTTCTTCGCTGACAGACCATACGATACAAATAAAGCTTCTTAGAGATTTGAAGTTTGTTCCTCACTTACTGAAATCCTTGGATCTTGTCGATTCAAGCTTACCAGAATTTTTGGGGGAACTCAAAAGGACCTGTGCCTTAATCAATTCTCTGATAAGGATCGAAGTATCCTCAGAGAACGGGATTACAATTCTGGGAAAAATTTTGAGGTTAATACAACAAACGGATTATGCCCATGAGGATCTAATATATCAAACTGTTCATTTGACTGATATTTCAAATTTTGCCGCGGTGTCCACTAAGACATCTAGTTGCTACTGCAACGAGTTGCTGTTGCCCACAATTAAATATTTTGTGAAATTTGGATCTCGTTTACCTATACTATCAGAGCTCCTTGCTAAATTTTTATTCGACCCTTCAATTGATCCGGTCAAACAGTTGGGACTCTTCATCGAGAATAATCAAACTCGCTTAGATCCCGAAGATTGCATATTAATTTTTGAAAAATCGCTTCATTTTCTGTCGAAAGAACACTTTCTGAAGCTTGAGAATATATTTTCTATTATGACCAATATACAGAAACAACTGGCGCCTATCTTGCTCGAAAAGTTATCAATTTCCAAAAAAAATATGTCACAAGCGTTCTTGGAAAAATTGTTTGATAAAACTCTCGAGAATCCAATATACGACGCACGATTTTGGTCATTGATTCTTCATATTTTGGATTTGGACGTTGAAATTGGCATCAAACATACTGCAGAATTGATTCAATTGATTTCCGAAAGGAGGAATGTGGACAGCAATTTTTCTGAAAAAGTTTGGGCAAAAATTATACAATGCTTCGTCAATGCTAGAGAATTTCCAGTTTTTTTGGAAAGAATACAAGCCTATTGCGGAAATGACGAGAACAGTGCTACTTTTCTTTTAGAGGAACCCATATATGCAAATCAGATTTCAAGTAATGTAGTAGTGCTATCCATTACTCAATTGAAGACTATACTGTCTGACTTGATAAATGAAATTTTGAATATCAGCCTGGCAAAAGAAGAATTTGCTCTTATATTGAAAATCATTCTAAAAGGCCTTCCAAGACTATCATACATTTCGCTTCCAGAACTGAAGCCAGTAGTAGCCAAAGTATTTGATGTAAGTGCTGATCACCCATCTAAGCTGTGGGAAATTTGGTATTTGGCAATGGAGATTTACGACGATATTGTCCCTTTAGAATCCTTGTTGTCGATCGACTACCAACTTTCCAGCTTTCTTTCTCTTAAAATCAAACCAAAGGAATTGTTTTATTATTTTTTCAAATTAAGGGAGTACAAAGATTTTGATTTATCACCGCTCGTCGATGAACTTTTATTATTTTTACGTGAGTCAGAAACAGATTTGAAAAAAATTGTACTCAAAGACTTGTTTATGAAGTGGCATTCATTAATGAACTTTGTTTTTCCCCAGGAAGCCCTAGATTTTCTAACAACGTCACTTACCTCAGAGGCCAACATTGGATTATTGGATGCGATATTTGAGGATGATAGCGTTTTCGAGGAGCCTAATTTGATGTTTTCTTTGGTGCACAAATTATCGGAGTCGTTAGAAAGGCAGAGCGCGCTGATGTGTGTGGTTAAAATTCCAATCCAGTGCATAAACAAAAGCACAAGAATCACTGTGCTAAATAAGTTAAGCGCCAAAGACAAAGTTACAAAACTTGACACGATTCTTATGGGTCATCTTTTGAACAATCCAACCTTCAAATCTACTATAGAAAGCGACGTTGCAAACTCGTATCAGGTGTTGTTGCATACTGAAGCTCATTTAGAGTACGATAATATTGCGATAGAAAAGGTGTGGAATAACCATTTGAATCAAGTAAAAGAGAGTAGCAGTGTCGTTTTCATAAGAGATGGGATGAATTTCATTTCTGAAGGCATGGAAAAATACCCTGATGATATGATATATTTCCAATTGGCATATCTAGCATTAAAGGTGTGTGATTCAAATGTTTTGGACAATTTAAAGAAAGATTTTGTTGAAAATTGTTTGAAAAAGTTATCGTCTTTTAGAATACAAAACGCTTCGCTTTTGACATGGATCATGAAGGTTTTGTATCATACATTTAGAGTCGATCGCAACTGTATTCCATTGGGTAACTCAATCCTACAAAATATTTTGGAAGTACAGAAATCCATGAAATTGAAAGAAGCTGGCGAAGAAAAAAAACTGCGGACAAGTATGTTTTTGTTGTACTCAGTTATTCAACAGGATAAGCTAGAATATTTATACGCCCACTATATGGTCCTCAGGAATGAAGGCATTGAAAGTGAGAAAATACTTCCAGCTGTTGAATATTCGATGAACATGTCCAGCGTCGCCCAATTTAACGTATCATTTGCCAAAACAATATTGTCCTTGGCTGATCGCGACCTACTTTTCAGCAAGGCTATATTAGAACTCTACGGCATGCAAATCAAGCATTTGACCAAAGATAACATTGTTGGCACTCGTTTCTTTGTGAAATCGGTTTCTGAATTTTACACTAATTGTGGGAACTTTGGAAATGAAAGCAGCCAAGTATTATACGTCCTAGAAACCATTCAATCGTTACTGGTTACAAAGCAATGGCTTTTTTCTCAGTATTGTATAGAAATGTTATTTCCAATGTGCTTGAAACTCGTGCTGATATTTGCGAAAAAATCCGACGCAAAGGACGCTATTTTTGTTTCGACAACCAAGCTCATCTCAAATATACTGCTGGCTCATGGGGTAAAGTTGTCGAATCGTCATCATCTAATAAACACTTTTCTTTGTGTTTACATCGAACTACTTGCAGATCAGAAGAACACTGGATTCAGTTCGCAATGCGCCAAGTCACTTTCAAGGTTGATAAACAACTTTGTTGAACCGGGCAGCAATGCAAATAACCACAACAGCAAGAAAAACACACTCAGCTCTGCCGTTGCATTACAGAAAAAGTTGTTAAGAAAGTATGCTCCACTACTATTAATCAAATATATTCATTTGTCAATTAATTCTCCATTCCAGGCGTCGACTAAAATAGAATTGGTAACGTCCATGTACTCAATCTTTGATTTGATTTCCCAGGCTGAATTGAATATGATCAATGGAATCTTAGACAATGCCGGCAGGCAGTATTTCAGGAACCTTTATGCTGATTACAAAAGAGTTGGTAAATGGGACTCGACTTAAAAAGTGCAAAAAAAGTCATAAAAAGTCTCTATTTTAATTTGAACGTCTCTGTATTCTCTTATTTATGTGTACACTACCTGCATGAAATTTTTGAAGGCCTTAATGGCCAGGCTATAATTTGACCTAATGTCGAGAGTTGCATCGAATAATGATCGGCTTAGTCTTGGCAAGAAGCAATCAGAATTGTCAGCTATTTATATGCAGTTACTTCAATTTTCTGCTCCCTTGAATTTATTAATGATTGATCTTGTCAAAGCCCACAGTCTTTGATAAAGGTAAGAATTGAACTTGTACGGTGGTCCGTAAATTTCTCTTCGCTGAGTCCTTTGAAACCTCAAAATATCTTTTCTTGTCATGAGTCCTTGTAGCAAGCCATCACTTTCAACTATGATAACTTTACAGCCCAACTGTTTAAACATGCGGAAAACAAGTGACGAGGGGGTGCCAGGTTTAACAGAAACAGGACATGAATTGACGATATCGCGGAAATCCACTGTTTGCGAGCCCTCAGCTTGAGTAGTAAATGCGGGATCGGCTCCCCCAAAGTCGACAATCGTCCTACTGGCACGGCCAGTATCACTCTCCATCGTGAGGAGTCTACCTAAAATGTCCCTTCTCAGGACGTACCCAATGCATTTTTTCTCCGTTCTCATTCCGTAATCTTCTTTAATCACTGGGAATCCGTTAGCATGAATAGTTTCTGAATCGTATATCATAGCCTCCAAACTAGACAACGTAACTTTTTCATTGATTGTGACTAAATTTTCCGACATAATTTCTTCAGCTGTGTGATCCTCCATGAAACCATCCCCTTCTTCAGACTGCACTAGTGGGAAACCGTTCACTTGAATCATCTGATCTGCAATACCACCTGGAACACCCGAACTTGACATGACAATTCTTGTAACGGCCACGACGATCATCGTAGGAATTATGTACATAAAAGCGCCTGTCAACTCGAACATAATAACTACGACAGTTAAAGTCAGTTGAGTAATTCCGCATAAAGTAGCCGCAGCCCCTAAAAACGCGTATGCTCCTCCTGTAATGACACCAGGTCCGCTGATAAAGCGTTCCACCAGGAGGCTGATTGCACGACCAAAAGTGGCCCCTACTGCCATAGAGGGAACAAAGATACCTGCAGGTATTTTAGCTCCGTAAGACACCACTACTAGGGCGATTCGAATGAATGTGGCCGCAAACAATGAAGATAGAATTCTCAAGAAACTCACAACGTGAGTATTTTCGTCCAGCTGACACAATCTATGGGTAAATGATGATGTTCTGTCATTTGTTTGACATTCGTGAAACAAAATACCCATGCTTTCTGTCATGTCCAATTTTAAAAACTCGTTCGTGTAGGATATCAAACCTGTCATGAAGGCCAAAATTATCACCTCTTGCACTGGCCATTTGCTTAAATAAACTTTGCGGAAATGGACGTAGTTAATATTCCATTTGCTCACATACTTGCCGTAAAGTCCACCAAAGACTCCCAGGATAATGTAGATCGGTATTTCTTGTACCATCCAGTCTCTATCGTAAGTTACATTGAATAAAACGATTTTCCCACTTCTGAAGGGATTAATGTATTCCAACGTAGACACCGCACCTAGTGCGACGTAGAATGATTTCCATAACGTTGATCCGCTGAGCTCGACAGATGAAGCAATTTCTTCCAACCCGAAAAGGACACCACCAATCGGAGAACCAAACGCTACGGCCACACCAGCACCGCTAGCTGCTGTCAAGTATTCAGATTGCTTAGAATACGTCAGCACGTCTTTCATTAGCCAGTTGGTGATCACGTAAGCGCAACAAGTGGCGTAGTGAACCGACGGACCCTCTTTACCGACACTCAATCCCGAGGAAATTGCTAGCGGCAAAGCTATGCTTTTTACTATTAAAGTTAAAACATTCAAAAAATCATCTCTGTACTTGAAGCCAGAAACCCAAACTTTAATCTCAGAAATACCAGATCCGGTAGCCATTGGCGCTACGAAGCTCACTAACAGAGTACTCAGAAACGCAAAAAATATGGAAAGTGTCATAAAGATGAAAAACGGCAACGGCGTCGAGGACCAAGGCGTCCAAACATCATTACTGACACATTCGAACTCTTCTCTTTTACTCAGTGAATTTCTTTTGTTGTTACCGCTGCTGGCCTCTGCAAACCCGCTACAACAAAAAGATTTGTTTAGTAACCAATTCCTGGTACAATGACCAGTTTTCCAGTTCACCAAGGTTTCTGTGAAAATCTGCAAAAATCCAGCTATGCATCCGATAGTTACAGCTATTGCTGTAAGTGTCACAACCGTCTGGCACCGACTCCAGATAACTCTTTTAAATCTTTGATATCGTAAACTGCGAATTACATCTTGCTCCATCCGCACGCCATTAACTAACTTATGTTCTTCATTCAGCCAATCAATCGTCTCAAAGTCATCAAATTTATCTGTTTCAGGAATATCCTTAAACCTTTCCCCATCATAATTCCTCTTGATCGGGCTATATGAGGAAGACATGCTCGTCATACCTTACAGTTCTGTCAGAGCCCAGCCAAAGTAAAACCGCGCTGTTGATAGCAGTCAAACAACCTCAAGTAACTGTTCTACACAGCACTTTCTGTGTTCTACCTCTAGTTTCTGTCAGAATGCAGATCCTTTGAACGCGTCTAAAAGATAAATATGTTTTTCCCTCCGTGTTTGATGACGCTACAAAAAAAAATTTTTGTTCAGATTGAAATTTTTCAAGCTCATCGCTTCCTATTACCTAACGTTTTCAGCAGTTGAAGATTAGTTTCGTTACAGCTGAAAGGACTTAAGCATTATTCAAGCGAGCTGTTACCATTGCAAGGAACTTGAATAGCCATACCCTCGAAATGTCTGCACCAAACCCTAAGGCCTTCCCATTAGCTGACGAGACTTTGACTCAGCAGATCCTGGACGTCGTTCAGCAGTCCTCTAACTTAAGACAGTTGAAGAAGGGTGCCAATGAGGCTACCAAAACTTTGAACCGTGGTATTTCTGAGTTTATTATCATGGCCGCTGACTGCCAGCCTATTGAGATTCTTTTGCACTTGCCACTTTTGTGTGAGGACAAGAACGTTCCTTATGTCTTTGTTCCCTCGAGAGTAGCTTTGGGTAGAGCCTGTGGTGTATCTAGACCAGTCATTGCAGCATCTGTGACCACCAACGATGCCTCCTCTATCAAGAACCAGGTCTATGCCGTTAAGGACAAGATTGAGACATTGTTGATCTAGTTAATTTAGACAGTCCTGTTCATAAACTTTATCAATTTTTTAATTTTTTTGTATTTTCATCTCCAGTAGTGGCAACTATAAGATATAAAGCACTGTTGCTGCAACATACTAGAAATACAGGAGTAATATTGGTCAATCTAATTGCTCCCGCCTGGATATTATGGTAAGATGTCGGAGAAGCACGTACGTTAGTGATTAAGTGCGGAACACTTTCTTGGAGATCCTTCACGTGTATATTATTGTAATGGTCGGTAGAAAGACAGCAGATTTCGACACTGCACCGTCCTCCCGGAGTCATGAAATCTTCCAAAATTTCAGAATCTTCCACTCTCTGGCAACATTTCGCTGCCTGGCCCCAGCTGACCAATTTCCCACGAGACTCTTTAGCGTAGATATTGCTTAGCTTGGCGCAAGAAGCAGTGTTTTCGACCGGTTTCAAGTGGATTGTATCATCATCAAGTATGATATCATAAACAATTGTCTGGTAACCCAAGAAGCTCACTTGCCGAGAATCGAGACACAATGACAAGGAGCTTGCTGGGCACGGGAGTGTGCCTGATTCTAACAGTTCCAGAGAGCCGTTAAGAATTTGGTAAATTGGAGAAGTTCCACTTAAATAGTAGAGAATCGCATAATCCCATACTCCTTCCAGCAGCACGTTAGAGCAATCAGTTGTCCATTCACTTTGTTTTAACACTTTCATTGACCTATAGTCAAAAAGTAAAATCTGTATCTTTCTTTGCAAAAACCCCTTGAGTACTATTATCATATGACTAGTATTAGATACTGGCAGCATCTTTAGAGGAACAAATCCGCAGAAGTCGTGATGAATTGATTGAGAGATCGGACGCTGTGGAAACGAGATTTCGATAAGACTTAACCTCCACCTATCATCTAAAACATAAATGTGATTTTCATCGTCAGATATAATTTTGATCGGTTTCAACGGCAAGGCGATGCTCCCATATGTTAGATCCTTGAGCTGTACTAAGATCACCTCGTGTTGATTGTAAAACAAAAGCGAGCCACGCATATCAGTAATATACATTTCACATTCAAAAGCTGAACCAATTTCCAGGAGAATGGTCTTCTCAGATACAGAGTAAATTCTCACTTTTCCATCAAAGCTCGTGGCGATAACTAAAAGACCCTTAGCATCATCCAGTATCTTTATATCAGCAACAACAAAATTGGGGGACACGGCAATTTTGCAAATAAGTGCGTTATTGCAATACAAATTTAACCAGTGGTAGTTGATATAGGCAGCGACATAACATTCCTCTTCTTTTAACCTATAGGTCGCAGAAATCAAGGATGCTTCGTTCAGCCAATTTCCGAGTTTAAATTGTATGATTTTTTTGAAATTGTGCTCTGTATCAACATTCACTATTTCCAGGTCACCTTTTTCACGTATGATCAAAAGACAGTCTGAATCATCTTCAAATGGGTCAAGGACTGGGGTGATGAGTAATATATCGCGATTTTCGTCGCTGATCAAAGAGCCATTTTTTGAAACCCAAACCCCGTTACCAAACTGCGAAGCCGAATCACCAATATAAACCATTCCCATAGACTCATAAAAAACACCTTTTCTCGTCAGCCACATATCCATCACTGGCTTATGACTAAAATACTGGCAGGAAACTGTCCGATAATGGTATTGAAACACTTGTTTTTCGAAAAACCCATTAAACCCATCATATGTGCCACACAGAAGCAATGTATCCAAATCAGAACCATGATTAAAAGTTGGATGACCATCAAAATACGTTTTACGGTAATAACCACAGCCGGGTGCTTTCAAGGTACTCTGCTGGAAGACATCTACGATTTGAATACCAGATTTGCTTGACGCTAAAACATATATTCCCCCTTCAATCCCATACATAAAATCTATGGTCTCAGACTTCAGCTTCAGTAATTTTTTAATATTCTTAAATGACCATTTCAATGGGCCAGTGCCATTGATAATGTCCAAATATGAAGTCTCAAAGACATTTCCAGACGCATAAACATTAAGCGTATCTCTCACAATATCCAAACTTATATTCAAAAGATGTATTTTCTTTGAGAAGCCCTTATTCTGCCTACGAAATGGCGATCTATCCAGCATAACGCACCATGTTTCCTTTACAGTGAGGCATACTAGCCAGATTTCATTCAGTTTCTTCACCAAAATGTTGCTCGCATCCGCGGTAGCTAAGTAATACCTTCTTATAGGTTCAAATTTTTTCGTAGAAGAGGAAAACGAAGCGTATTCGACATATAATTCCCCTGTGAACAAAGATTTGCAGACGCAAACCAAAATATTATCCTTCATGAAATTAAAATAAAGCACATGGCACGACTGGTCCCGGTATATTTCGCAAGGCTCGTAATATCGAAGGTCAAATTTTGAAAGATAAATTCTTTGCGAATCAACAGAGAAGGCGATTCCCCACTGGGATGGAGCCATCAAGCTCGGCTTGTCGTCTTTATGAAGCTCGCTTAAGTTGGTACATCCTGAGAAACTCAACTCCGACTTGAGGTATCGAAATATCAGAATGTTACCATTGCTCATCAGGAAAGTATGAGCAGGAAAACAATCGACAGAATTCGCATGGAAATTCTTCACAAATAAATACCCGCGGCAACTACTCCCAGATTCGAAAAAGTGCTTGACTAAGATTCGTTCCCTCTTTAAAATGAAGAAGGCTTTACTTGTGCATAGAAGATGGTTTTGGCCACCTAACACTTTGTAGTCCACAAACTCAATCGGTCCCGCGTTTCCGTAGGCCATGAGAGAAAAATGTGCATCCTCATACAGCTTTTCTTGCCCTCTGACTTTCAATTCATCCTGCAGGAAATTTAGATTATCCATAACTCATTGGCGAGATACCACGTTTGATCTCATCTTTATTGTCCTTTTTTGTGCTTCGAAGGTTAGAAAAAAAGTGTGACCCGAAACTCCGAAAAAGTAGCCCTTAACTATGCAAGACATGTGTATATAGGCAACTATGTAAGGCAAGCTTGAACTCTGCCACTGTACTCTAACTTGAGAATGATTATAAAAGCGCCATCTCAAAGGAGTTGATTTCACGAAGTTCATGCAAAATTCGACTGTCTGTGAAAATAAAGTCGGATTGTTCATCTTCTAACTGAATAAACTGCAACTGCTCATTCATTTTTTTGTCGCATCTTGCTTTTGGCTTTCTTAATCGTTCGTCATCTTCAGCTTTCCCTATTGCATATTCACCAGCGGATGTGGCCACGACAAATAATATCAATAGTCGCCGTCTTTCAAAATTGATAATTGAATCATCCCTTCCAATATCGAAGGAACAGTTACTTTGTTGTGCAGAACATATGCTGGTTATGTCGCCAGGTAGCCTCATCTGCAGTAAATTAGGCTCTCCGTTGTCAGGAATACAACAAAGAGAAAACAATTTGTCAGAATAACCAACTGCTAACCAAGTAGTTGCCTCGGTCTGACAAACCGATAGGAAAGTGATGAGATGTTCGGCTGAATCTGAACTCAAAGGGAAGGTCCTATTTGCATTAACTACAGGGGTAATTTCCAAACCTCTTTCTGCTGTAACGGACTTCCAGGCTAAATTGTACTCCTGCAAACCTTTGAGAAGATTTAGAACAACAATCCTGTCGTTCAGTAAAATATCATGATCCTGGTTTGTGTACTTTCTTCGCTTAATTTGGGTCATTTTTGAGGTATGCACATTCGGCAGCTCGATAATACTCTTAATTAGTCCACCCGTATATATTTCGTTGGAAACAGGCCTGACATTGAATGTATTTTCTTTCACCTTGTAATCAATTTGATAAGCCCGCAGGAAATCTCCAGCTGCAAGAAAAACGCGATTGCGGCAGGTATGCAAGCTTGATATTGCATGGCCAGTCTCTATTCCTTGTAAGAAATCTATGCTGCCATTGCTGTCATCAAGCGAAAATAATAACAAATTGTCAAGTGATTCATCCTCTGCCATTTCATAATTCAAAGAGACTATGAAGACTTTGGCGAAGGCCAGCTGCATCGCAAATAAATTACTCCGAGTTGCATGATCGTCAGAGAGTGACTTATGAAGAGACGACGCTACAATATCAGACACCGTTGCTTGGGGATAAGCCTTCGATAGGTCATATCGGAACACGGTCTTCTGTCTCTCCAAATCGTGCAATTGTAATTCGGAGTAATATTTTTTCCTTCTTAACAAATCACTATATTCGGAATGAAGTGAACTTGTAATCACATATCTATTAGAGCAAGGCAAGGAGACACACTTTGTATGAAAATGAAATTTTGACAAAATACTTTTGCTGATTACTTGTGGCGGCAATGTGGTAGCAGGCATGCTGTACTGATAAATTGTATGGTCATCATCTAGAACCGTGATATCAGTCATATTTCTGGCAACAATTTTGCTTAGATGATGTTTTACGTCCACTCTGGTTAGTTGATATTTTCCTATCTCGGTTAAATTCATCAACATCAAATCGTCCCTTGTATAAACCAAAAATGAAGAACATCCCGGTATGGCACAAATGTCGGCTTTTTGGGAGCCAATTTCAACTTTGCAGCGCACCCTTGAATTACTTAAGTCCAGCTCGTACAGCTGACCATCAATATCGCAAATCAATATACGGTAAGTTTTGTGGAAGGGTACAATAGAAATACTAGACAAAGAGTCAGAGCATTCTGAAAGATTAATATCCCTCTCGACAATTTCTGCGTTCTTCAAAACAGTAATTTTATTATCCACTGATAGAACTGTAATTTTTGAACCGTCGTCTAGCTTCGAACAACTCAAAAGATATTTGACTAAAGAAGAGCTCTGTAGATTTTTTACTGAAACTATTTCGCTTTCGTCACTCCATCCTATGTCACCGTTATTGCATGCGTAACAGTAATTTCCTTCGAAATCGTTTACTATATTTGCCCAAACTGCTATTGATGTTTTTTTCAAAATAAGTCCGTTCGTTGTTATATGAATGGGCGGCAAAAAGGTTTCTATTAACCGCCCTTCACGAAATATTTGCCCAAATGAATTCTTCCACCATACGCCTTCACTGCTATTCCAGATGTTAGCGATTTTGTGCTCAGAAGTGAAAGACTTATTCAAAGATAAAACATTTGAATATCCCCAGAATTTGGATTCAACTACTCCTTCGTTTTCTTTAGTAGCACTACAACTCACATGCTTGTGAAAATGTGGCCCAATGGTGTATGAATGCAAAACCCTCGATAAATTGTAAGGCATTCTGTTGATGACTTTCGATTTTTGCAAATCCACGAACGTCGCTCCAACTGAATCATTGATCAGAACGGCTACGGTATTCGACAAGAAAATACTCCGTTGTATTGGATTGGTATTTCCATCATTCGGGATAAGTCCTTCAACTGGAAGTTTCTCGCATGATAAACCGTCCCAGTTTATTATAAACGCTTCGGGATCTTCAAAGGCAACTCTCAGAGTAAATTTGAAAAGCTGATCCTCTAGTGTAAAAGCCCAAAATTCCAACGAGTTTACACTTCTTCTTAGCATAATATCTGTAGACAAGTCCAATTTATCATTTCCCACAAGGTTATATGCCAGTAGTATACCATCAAAGTACTGAAAAGTTTCGAACTTACATTTCCCCACGGTCTGGTCATACCCGTCAGGCAATTTAATAAATAGTACTTGGGTTGAAGCGAAAATGAACAACCCCACATTAGAAACCATCTTTAAAATTGGCGCCTGAGCTGAAGGACTGTTTATGTCATCGAATACCAAGTAGGAATGGTTTATGAAGGTATCCCAGGGTACACGTTTATAGCTGCCTTCTGTCCTCAGTTGTCTTATGACTTCCAAATAGTATTGCTTGGAGGTCTCGTTCATTGAAAGTACTGATATTAAAGGAAAGTCCCTTCCAGTGACATAATCAACCCCCCATTTGAGTTGCAATCCGATAATGGTGTTTATATCTTCAAAAATGCAATTAATCTCCTCGTCTCTCTTGACAAATGACATTCTTTTGTTCTTTACTTGATACTCGACGGCAAAAATCATAGATCTGCTAAGATTGATATAGATTTGGTTGATATCGTCAAATAGAAAAAAAATCTGATTATGATCTTGCCTGATCCCGGTATCCAAAAGATCAAGCCTATTGCATTGTGAATCCAATAATTCCAATGCACCGCAGTCTTTCAGAATAAACAGGTAATCTTTGCCAGTTAATGGTTCCCAGTACGCACTAGCTGCATTGTTATATCCACTGGTGATGACAGTCGTCATATCTTCATATTTCAACTCATCTGAATAATGTGCTTTCTTAATTTGTTCCTTTTCCACAACTATCAAGGTTCCATTCTTTAAAAGAAAGCACCCGACAACCCATCTTGACTTCCGCAGCTCTCCAAATATAATGTGATGTTCCATGGGTGACGAACATAATTTATTTTGTTGTCAGCCTGACTTATGCGAAATGTTTGAACTTACCGAGATTGACTAGCGCCCGAAATTAAGGACGGGATAAATTCATCAAAAAAAAAAAAAAAAAAATCCGGTGAATAGACACTTTTGAATTCAAAGAATACGCGACGACTGACTGACTGCCAACTCGGCCTGAGACTTCGAGCATTTAAGTTTGTTTGTTTGTTGTTTTTTTTCTGCATTCTAAAGTGCCTCGAAGAGCGGCAGAGGGTTTGTCTAGAATAGGGCATTAAAACTCGATCATAATTTGCGAATTACGCAAGACACAAAAAGCTCTTTGAAGTCTACCGGGGAAAATCCGTATGTGAACGTATTTCTGATCCATTGATAATATTGTAATAATCAGCATAGCTTATATGATATAAGAAATGCCGCAACTCTTCAGAAGGTTCTCACAAAAGAAATCTCCAGATATTAAAGTTATCAGTCATACCAGGACGAATGCGGCCACTCAGCCGAGTAACAAGGTTCAAAGGGAGTCAATAAGCTCGGAAAAGAGTTT
This sequence comes from Zygosaccharomyces bisporus, assembly GCA_003707595.2. Taxonomy (NCBI): domain Eukaryota; kingdom Fungi; phylum Ascomycota; class Saccharomycetes; order Saccharomycetales; family Saccharomycetaceae; genus Zygosaccharomyces; species Zygosaccharomyces bisporus. Next base: position 18,238 of record PPKA02000007.1, read on the forward strand.
CGAGAACCATGCAGAGAAGAAATGTCCCTGTTGCGGTACCGTCATGCAGTTTCCAAGCGACGTACGAAAGTTAAAATGTGCAGTGTGTCAGGTAACAACAGAGATTTCTGACGAAGAAGGCAGCAATTCGAACTCCTCAAGGAGTTCAAGCACAGAAAGTGGGGCTTGCTGTAGTCTTTCTGAGTTACGTGCGATCGCCAAGGAGTGTTATGTTAAGAGCGCTCAAACGCAGGCCACCACGAAAGAGGAGTTGTATGCCATTTTTGAACCCGTGGGAACATTCCTGAATGATAAATTCCATGATGTTAACACTTTGAACAATTCTTTCAAGTCCTCTGACAAGCACGAAATTGTTAATTATGACGAGTTATCGCAATTTTATCAATTGACTATGGATATGCCAACACGAAGCCCCTTCTACAAAATGATGTGCGCTTGCAATGACCTTTTGAAGAAACCTCCCTGTTCAAACGCTGAATTTCGTTGGATTCTAATTATATGGGCGAATCCAAGTACAAGAAGGAGTCTAAACAGTCAAAGAAGAAGCGGCTACGATGCACCTAAGATTCTTGCTTTAGCTTACGAGTTGACTAAAAGATGTATCGGTTACTTGGCAAATATAAAGGAAGGTAAGCAGTCTGAAAGATTCAAGCGTCACCTGAGACACATGCCTTTGGATTTATTCCAGATGCAAGTAGAAACTGTGAATCTATACATCACATTTCAATTGTCCAGGGTGCTTTACAGGGATCTCAGCGTCACTAACAAGCAGAACTCGAGATCTTTGATGAATGGTGAACATAGCACGCCACCAGCTTCGACTGGTAATTCTCCCTGGATGAAAGAGGATAAGAAAGAGCTCTGCAGTTTGAAAAATGGTAAGCAATCTGTCGTCCAAGATTTTAGATTTAAACCGTTTGAATATCAAGGAAACTGGCACATCAGATGTGCTTCGCAATTGATGAAAGCTTTTGATTGCGCTAATGACAAGAGATTCACTCTTTACGAGAGGTCAAACCTTCCTACCTGCGAGTTTTACAATGTGATGCTAGACTTCATAGATTTCAAGCAAGACTTCGAGAACTGGTGCTCCGATAATAGAAGATCCATCAAAGATGCCTCTGCTATGTTAACGAGTACACCTGCAGACTGTCTGAGGCGGTTTACCCTTTGCAGCTACCCATTCCTTCTGTCTTTGGGGATCAAGATATCCATTATGGAACATGAAGTGCGACGCATCATGGAGTATGAAGCAGAAAATGCCTTTTTAACGTCTTTAGATGAAGGGAAGGCAGTTTCAGTGTATATGAGGGTCAAAGTTCGCCGGAGGCATATCACCAGTGACTCGCTAAGATGTATCAGAGATCACCAAAAGGATTTGATGAAGTCTCTAAAAGTTGAATTTGTCAATGAGCCTGGGGTGGATGCGGGCGGTTTACGCAAAGAGTGGTTTTTGTTGTTGACAAGGTCTGTTTTCAACCCTTTGAATGGTTTATTCAATTACATTGAAGAAAGTAGGTTATCATGGTTCGCCATCAGTCCTATCAATGACGCGCCACAAGATGGCACTCCGAACAATGGTCAATTATACTATCTTTTTGGTACAGTAATTGCACTGGCCATTTTCAACAGCACTATCCTCGATTTACAATTTCCTAGGGCGTTTTACAAGAAGCTTTGTGGCGAATCGGTGAATTTCAGCGACTACTTACAACTGTATCCAGAGACAAGCAAAGGGTTGATAAAAATGTTAGAATACAAAGGAGATGATTTCACAGAAGTATTCGGGTTGACTTTTGAGGCTACCTACAAGGATAAGAACAAAGAGCTTTTGGGAATACGTCCAAGTCAAAATAGTGTTGAATTATGTCGCAACGGCAAGCAAAGATTGGTTACGCAAGAAAATAAATTTGAGTTCGTTCAGCTATGGCTGGACTTTTTTATGAACAAGTCGATTGAGTCGCAGTTTAAACAATTTGCTCGTGGTTTCCGCCATGTATTTGCTCTTTGTGAATCCATTAAACTTTTTAATCACGAAGAGTTGGAGAGGTTAATATGTGGTAATCAAGAGAAGAACTGCTATGAATTCCAAATGTTGCGCTCTGTGACTAAATATGTAGGCGGCTTTAGTGACAAGAGCCGAGTGGTGAATTGGTTTTGGGAAATTGCTCAGAGCTGGGAATTTGAATTGCAACGCAAATTGTTGCAGTTTGCCACTGGCTCTGACCGCGTCCCCCCAGGTGGAATGTCTGCATTGCCCTTCAAAATTTCCAGATTGGGTTCCAAGGATAGTGACAGCCTTCCTTTGGCTCATACTTGTTTTAATGAAGTCTGCCTATGGGAGTATTCTTCGAAGGAGAAACTTGAACAAAAATTGTGGTGGGCAGTGACACAATCAGAGGGCTACGGGTTTAAATAAAATCAAGGAGGAATGATATAATGATAGATAATAACGTATTGCTGCCACATATATTTCACAAATGAATCTGTTTTCTCTCTTACGCACTTCTATGCCGTGACATTTGAAGTGTTCTTGCTAGAAATGTTCCCTAGCTCTAATTTTTTAACAAATCCATATGTTGCTTGCGGACTGTTTTTTTATGTTTGGTAGGTTAAAACAGAGACAAGAAGGACTCCGTCAAAACCTATGACAATGAAAAAAAATTAGACATCATGAGTATACAACTTTAAAGCTGGAATTTAATAGTGCCCATTGAAAAAGAATGGCTATGATTTTCATAATATTTTTTTAACGATTATATCTTATTATGTCCCTGTAATACCTACTATTCTTTTTTTTTCCCTTTTTTCAGCAAAAAAAAAAAACGGTCACAATAATACATAAAAATTAAAGCAAGGGAATGATCTGATTAGAGAAACGGTATTTTCAATCTCATCATATGTAGGGATCCAACTATTAGCAGGTAGCCAGTAATATATCACGTGACTTTTACAAGAAGTGGGATATTGCTTCTGGAATTGACTGAAGTTGATCCCGATAAACATAATAAATAAAATGTAGTGGTTTGACACTCATCAGCAGCGTTTCTTGGTGGAGCTGCTCAATTTGAATTATTTCCTTGTAATGAACCAATCAAAATCTCTTATTTGACAAAATCCTAACACCGCCTAAGTTTCGCTTTTTTTTTTTTTCAGCATTGTACTAAAAAAATTATCGGGTTGGCCCCTCCAATGGCGAATTCGGACGGATGAGCTTGCAAAACTCAGTAAGCCAAACACTATTCAGAGGTTGCAGAACTGGTTTTAGCTCCCTTGATAGTTTGTTTCAACTGCTGGTGTAATCGGGTTCGCATTAAAAGACTGACAAACCTTCGTCTAATACATTAAACCGTCAACCAATGCTTTCTTTGAGATCCTCTATGAGAACTTCTTTGAAGTCTTTGGCACCATCCGCAAGGATGTTGTCTGGCTCTGCTGTGGCCGCCAAGTCGACTTACAGAACCCCCAACTTTGGTGATTCCCTAAAGGAAAACAATGATCCAGACAAGAGCCGTTCTTACGCTTACTTCATGGTCGGATCCCTAGGTTTGTTGTCTTCTGTCGGCGCCAAGTCTACTGTGGACACCTTTGTCAGCTCCATGACTGCTTCTGCTGATGTTTTGGCTATGGCCAAGGTCGAAGTCAGCTTGGCTGCGATCCCTGAGGGTAAGAACGTCGTGGTGAAATGGCAAGGTAAACCAGTTTTCATCAGACATAGAACATCTGCGGAGATCCAAGAGGCCAACGACGTGTCAATGGATGCTTTGAAGGACCCTCAAACCGATGCCGACAGAGTCAAGGACCCTCAGTGGCTAGTGATGTTGGGTATCTGTACCCACTTGGGTTGTGTGCCTATCGGTGAAGCCGGTGACTTTGGTGGTTGGTTTTGTCCATGCCACGGTTCCCACTATGATATTTCCGGTAGAGTCAGAAAGGGTCCAGCTCCATTGAACTTGGAGATTCCAAAGTACGAGTTTGAGGATGGCGAAAAGAAGTTAATCGTTGGTTGAGATTGAAAAAAATAACCCGAAAGGAAAATAATAACGAGAGAAAAATCCAAAGTATAATGCAAAAAAAAAGAAAAATTAGAAGAACATAATCCTGAAAGTGCTAGTGCAGTTCTTGCCGGATCCTGTTTGATATTATTTGAGATAGAAGAACTTCGTGCAACAACAATTCAATAAACGAGACATGTGAGCATATCATCTTCCTATATATATATATTTATATTTATATTTATTAGTAGTTAGTGTTTCTATTTACCGTACATATTGACGGTAAATACGTATATATTCGATTAAGTAAAGAATAGAGATATTCCGAAAATTCTAAAGATCTGGATACTTCAAGAGCCATGGTTGCAGGTCATCTGGAAATTCTCGCCAGGAGTTGGCGGCCCACTCCGTAAATTTGGCACCAGTTTCAAAGTAAAGGGCCTCAGCAATGTCACTTACAATCATACGATTTAATTCTCTGCTATTGGCTGACATAGAACCGCAATCATCACTTGGCCCAACTATTGCACCTGGTGCACTGGGACCGGTAGGATATGATTTTACAGGAGACGCGACAGTTTCTATATTTCTGTTTTTGGGAGACTCCATGTTGATACCTCCATATTCTTCTAATATTTTCCTAGAATATGTCGGCAGATTTTTGGGCCTGTAGTTTCTATCAAATTTGATCCTCCAATAAACTGACCAATGCATGTTTCCATACTCTGGAACATATCTGGGTTTGCCTAAATTTGGGATATAGACAGACCGCCATTTACCAGATTTATTTTCGATTCTAAGACCAATGGGTACTAATTCTAAAAGCCACCAAAGAATCGCTTCTAGCTTTGAAGAAGAGCTACACTCCAAGTTGAACTTCTCCCTAGCGGCTTCCTGTTTTGTTAAAGTCTCATTAAGCCTCATTTCTTTGTAGTTGTTCCAAGTGCTTCGCAACCAGAATGCAGAGTCAGCTATGCATGAATGAGAGGATTGTACACCTGTATTGTTCCTTTCAAAACTTTCAGAAGACACATCCAAATCGGGTGCTTTCTTTTGATCAAAACTTAATTTATCATGTAATGTGGAGAAAAGGGAACCTAAAGAGGTCTGTTTCGTAGCAAATTCGTGTATTGAATTCTTTTTAAAAGACACGCCATGTTTTACTGCCTCGGCAATCATCCAGCGCAAGGACAAGCCAGATGAAACCTCTCGTGTATCACAGTCCACATTATAGCCTCCACCTACATCAGAGTGATCACCAGGGAACCATTTTTCGATCAAGTCAGGGGTCATGTGGGGACATTCTTCCTGCACTGAGTTGCTCAAGTGTTCGTATTCGAAAAAACCCTCGACGTTTTCAATAACTTTTTTTGTTGACCGCAGCCTACTGCTTCTTAGATTTTGTAGCTGTTGGTTAATTTCCTGGGTTAGCCGCTCATTGTTTTCGGTTGTGGTGCTAACTTGATTTTTCAGAGATTCATCATTTATCGTTCTATCTTTCTTTCTCAACATCATTTCGATAACAGAGTATGGAAGACTAGGATCGTAGTTGTCTTGAACAGGTTCCTCTAATGTTTCTGCGGTAGTTTCTACAATATAGCTGTTATAACGCAATGAAAAAGGTTTTGGAGAGTTGGGATTGATGGCAAAGGATTGCTGTTTGAACTTTCCCTTTCTTTCATCTAGTGAAACTGCGTGTCTCACATGGTCAACCACCCCACTTCTTTGAGTGCACGGAAATAATCGATCCCTCAATATTCCGACGGAGTTGACAGAATCAAATAAACCCTGGAAAAATACTCTCACCTCATATGGCCGACTGAATGTTCTCTTGAACTCATCAGCCAGAGTAGTATTGTAACTGGGTTGGCTCGGCTGTTCAGCATATTCCCATGATTCGTAAATTTTCCATGCCATACTCACCATGTCATCAAGACCTTTGTTCAAAAGTCCTACCCTTTCCAACATACCTGCTAAGGCTCTGGCCACGAAAGCCCCACGAGAAAATCCAAACATATATATCTTATCGCCTTTGTTATAATAATTCATCAAAAATAAATAGCCCGAGACAACGTGATGATCAATAGTTGACGCAAATAAAGCATCCCATTTATTCATAATGCTCGTAGTACTAAAATTTCTTCTCACATCTACTACTGGATCAAAGTTTGCTTCTGTCCCTACACCTGGCTGATAATAACACATTTGAGCCCTATCATCTTCATTTTCTAACAACTGGTAAAGTTTCAGAACATTTGTGATGGGCTTAGGTCCGAAATTTTCGCAAGTTCCATCAAAGCATAAGATAATATTTTTTATTGAATTGCCATCACTTATAATTTTACACTCTGGGGCTGACATTTGAAACACTCTTGTAGCTAGAATACTTCTCCCTGGACTGAAATTGTTGTCAAGATTAAAATACCTTGAAAATAAAAAGAAATCAACTGCTCAAATTATTGGCCATATCATTATTTTTTGTATGTTTTATTTTGGTGTCCAGTACTTTTTTTTTTTTTTTTTTTTTTTATTTTTTCGTTCGGCGGGGAGGTGTCACAAAGGCTAAATCTGGCGCGAGAACCAGAACACCACATGTATACCTGCATCTCAGTCGCTGTTAATAAATTCTTCGTTCAACCTCCAGCCCTTTTTGGTTTTATCAAAAGTTGCGATAGTTTTCAAAAGAGCCCTTACTCTTACCACATCTTCCCTTGTAGATAGATTGACCTTGACATTGCTCATTATTTCACTCGAATCAGCAAAAAAATCTGGCTTTTCATGCAGGAATTGTTCGATCTGTCGCAAAGTGTTCTGATTTTCGTCTACTTCTTCCGCATGACCCCCTTGTATTGGTATCATTTCTGCCTTTTTTTGGGAGTTACGAAGGTTAGCCAATATTGTAGAAGAGCCGATAGCATGCTTGTCGATGTGTGCTACCTTCTTGCGAACTTTGCCGGCTTGACCAAACCTTCCTGTCCATGTTGGAGTTCCAATATCAAATTTCTTCCTAGCCCGACGTGATTTTCTCAAAGCATTTACTGCTGATTCAGCCAGCTTTGATGCTTCTCTTGATATTATATCAGGGGAGCTTTTCGAATGAGACTCTATCATAGCGTCATGGCTAGTGGCGGTGGCCAAACCACCATCACCTAATAAACCTTCAATAAGCCTATCATCTTCTTTTTTGGCATTCTTTTGACCATCCTTTCCAGTGTAAAAACTTTCCAGCTTTGACACGCCACTTAAATTGATCAACTGCTCGAAATCGTCACTTTCCTCAGTTTTGGAATTTTTCAGTCCCTCGGTTCGCTTCTGCACTTCTGATTCCAGCTCTTCGGTCGCATGTCCATTTTCCCCACCCAAACTGAACAGGTCATGAAGTTCGTTCATTTTGAAGAAGCGCTTTTGCTTTGGATCGCTCAGGATTTTGTTCGTCAAAAACTGTTTGAATATCTGACGGTGATAAATCTTTTCCTCTATGGAACCTGTCACCATCAATCTGTAAATAGAAACTTCCCTCGTTTGACCAATTCTCCAAGCTCTCTCTCTTGCCTGCATATCGGTGGAAGGATTCCAATCCGGGTCGAAGATAATTATTCTGTCGGCGCCCGTCAAATTCACACCAAGGCCACCCACTCTCGTGGTCAACAAAAACACATTGTAATCACCCTTGTTAAACTCATCTACTAACGATTGTCTCACGGAAATACTTGTTGTCCCGTCCATCCTCAAAAACTTCATGCTCGAGAGTTCTTTGTCTTTGAATGCTATGAACTCTTGCAAAATATCAAGCATTTGCCTAGACTGTGTGAAAAGTAACGCCTTGTGCCCTTCTTTTTTCCACAACAAGAGTAATTGTTTAACAACCTGCATCTTACCAGAGCGTTTGGGGTCTCCGTACGCTGCTTCATTTTGCCTTTCATTTCTTTCTAGTAAATCGGGATGGTTGCATATCTTTCTTAGAATATCTATGCCGAACAAAACTCTTCGTTTTCCTCCCTTAATTTCATCTAACTCTTTTGAATGTAAAAATTCTAAATATTTCTTTCTCTGAACTTGAGTGAGCTTACAGAACAAAACCATTTCTTTCTTTTCTGGTAGATCTTTCGCAACGTCTGCTTTAACTCTACGCAGTAGATATGGCGATATCAGATCTCTCAATGCAACAGCACATTTGTAACCTGTCTGTACTTGTATGTTGGTTGCATTTGCATAACCGCCCATGTTAATAGGTTGGACAAATTGCTGCTGGAAAATGGGTAATGTCCCTAGCTTGCCTGGAAATATGAAATCAAAAAGAGACCAAAGTTCGGTTAAATTGTTTTGAATAGGAGTGCCGGACAAAATAATTCTGTTTGGCGTTTTTAGTCCCTTACAAGTTAACGAGATATCAGAGTCAGGATTCCTTATCTTATGACCCTCGTCCAGAATAGCGTATGCCCAATGAACTTTCAAAAGCTTTTCTGCATGCACTCTCAATCCAACATACGTTGTGATCAAGATGTGTCCATCGGTGACGACTTTGTCTATAAGGGATTGAAGTGCATGGCTAGATTCTATCTGAGCTTTAGTTTTATTGGCATTTTTGAAATCATCATAGGAGAATTGTTCTGGATCACCACTCATGATCATTTCTTCCAATTCGTCCTCACTCATTTTTTTCTTGCCAGACATGCCAGCGCCAATAGAATGTAAAATGACAGCACGAAAAGGTGGCCACCAATGATGAAATTCGTTACACCATTGTTTCATAACAGTAGCCGGACAGACTACCAGTACGGGCCCTTCTAGAAGGTTAGAATGATGAAGGGCCGCCAAAAACGCAATGATTTGTATAGTCTTACCCAATCCCATTTCATCACCTATTATTCCGCCACATTTTTGCTGGTGTAATTCGTAAAGCCATTGAACGCATGTTTTCTGGTAGCTAAAAAGCTGAGAATAAATTTCACCTGGTATTCTAAACTCATCGTCTAACTTAGCATCAGGGAATTCAGGATGTTTCTTCCGCCATTCGGGCAACTCAGGATTGGGATCAAATTTGCGGCCCTTTGCTCGATCTGTACACCACTTGCGAAGACGTTTTTGATAGTAATACTCATCGCCATCGTCCTGCACTGCACCGGGTTGTAAGGTGATATTGCTTTCTTCTCCTGCTTTCTCCTCTGATTCTTCTTCTTCCTTATATTCATAATCATCCTGAGACGACTGTTCCACAGCATTATCCTCATCATGAGTTTCTTGTTCATCCTCATTCTCTGCAAGCTCAAAACCGCGCTTGGATCCAAATGCCGTTACTTGCCCGATTCTCACTAAATAATCTCGCTCTGATTCTCCTGGAAATTTGCCCTGCCCGACAAGTGAACTTTGAGTGCTTTGGGTATTTTTGGATGCTTTGAGGTCTTCTATTCGCTTTTGAATGTCATTGATATCAGAGAGTATAGGCGGTAGCTCCTTAGTTTTTGTACGGTCTATCTGTTCCTGTAATCGTTGCCTGACGGATATCCTGGATGCATTGTTATATTTTCTATTAAGCAGTCGAATATTGCTATTACACTTTTCTAGAGCGTTCTGGGCTCTTTCCAATCGTCCCTGCTCTTGATCTAGCAATTGCTGGTAAATCAGGAAACTTGCATCGTTTTGGATTTTGTTTTCAAGGGTACTCTGACTGAAAACATTTACCCCCAAGTCATGGAGCTGCTTCTCACCATCATCCATCTCGAGCCTATGGTTTTGGACGCCTTACTATTCCGTTAAGAGTAATACAATAGCGCTCTCAGTTTTCGGAATCAACTATACCGTAGTCATCCTAAACTTCGCTCGGCTTTGAATGAAAAAAAAAAATAAAACAACATACAAAATAAAACAAAAACTAACTACATTCGAAAGTAGTTGAAATTAAAAGGAAGAGGATAGATGAGGCAAACAAGTAAAATGAAAAATTATGCCACGCAATGACGCAATGAAGTATATTGTTGCAATCCAGGTACGCTAAACATCCTTTTCGTTACAACTGTCTGCTGGCGAAGAGTATCTTCTTGCGCTGTCGCTGCGGCAGAATAACTATAATAGCATGTTATTCAAGAGTGTACAGAAAGTCTGCTGCTTGGTCATAAAAGAACTTATTTTCGCATAATTAAGGGGCTTTAGCTCTCCAGTCGCAAATGGTACTTCAATCAGGGGTTTCTAAATTTGCACTGCGAGGGTTGAGTTAACTGTATTTTTTAAAATAAGATTTCTGAACGATGTAAAAGTGGTTGCGGAAAAACAGTTCAACATCGCTCTTTATGCCATTAAGAAGTTTAACTCACCATGTACCCCCACTGGTCAAGTTGGAAAAAAAGGGGCATACTGGGAATTGAACCCAGGGCCTCTCGCATATTTGAATCAAAGCCCAAAGCGAGAATCATACCACTAGACCACACGCCCTTAATTATTACGAGAAAGCACGTGTTATGAACACAATGAAATCACATAACAGCACATGATCATTAGATCTTGACAAGCGCTTCAAATGTATTATCATGAAATAAAGAGGCACACTTTAGATGTTATTATATTTAAAATATATCACTGAAATAGGTCTATTCAGAGGTCATTCGAGGATATAACGGCAAGGTTGTCGGTATTACCCAGCTGTGCGTTTGGATAGACAAGAGAAGTAGCGAAGAACGGATAAAAATTAAAATACTTAAAATCCAGAGCTATAATTATAAAGCGAACGGTTCTAAGGATTATGAGAGTTACCGCTCACTCTAATCCAGAACACTAACCTGAGCTTGAAGCATGATAGCAGACCAGGATCAGAACCTGAACTCTATGCCTATCTCTTGTATAGTATAGATAATGTTCAACACATACGCGTTATTTAGATTCTCAAGGATCACCTTCTGCGGGTTGATTTTTTTCAACTATTGAATCTTCAACTCATAATATCTGTTAGCGCCGCTATGTTGGCCCTGTAACATTCGCTTTGCAACAAATTTCGCTTCCCGAGCGGTGATTTTCGAAATAGATCCCCGAGTCTCGCCATCTCCACAAACATCGTTTATCAAGACAGCTGCTGTGATAAGTTATAATGCCCGCTCATCCCCTCTTCTCATGTTGGTTGCAATTTATTTATTCTTATTGTTTAAAATGAATTCCAACGCTATCGTTATCGTTTGTGCTAGACAGTGATTTTTCCACAAAATAAAATCCCCAAATTAGGAACTTATATTACGACAACAGAGACTATTTGGCACATAGGCTCAGACTTAAAGGTGGTGTTACTGGCTAAATTAAGAATAACTCATTCAGAAATACGCGAGAAAACGAGTCCGGTATCCTGTTAGATCACACTGAAATCAGACACAGATCCTGAATGCCATTATCAATAGCCGAAATAAAATCATGTCACCCATCTATATGGCTTCCAGATTACTAACAACGCCACAAGAGAATAATATTATATAATCCATCGTGGCTCGCTTCTCGAAGGTATCCCACTTCACTATAAGTAACTCTTAAGGTAAAGGAGTAGACTTATTTAACTTATTATTCCTATGTTGTTGCCATGGATCTTCATTTTCAATTTCTGACAGAGGTAATATATAATAATAAATGCTACGGAAGAGCCAATGAATAGAGTGGGCGTTTAACTGGGAAAATCATGTCAGTACCAAACGGACAGGTGAGATGATATACAACAGCTGCAGCAGACACTTGGTATGTATGCGTACAATCCGTCTACAGTTTGTACACCTAGTAGAACAGCAGGCATATTCCCATTTGAAGTAGATCTCGGCTAGATTCCAAGCGAACCCAGCCTCGATGTAGCCTGCCAAATGTTTACATGTCGCGTTGCAATTGCAGTACACACACTCAACCAGTAAAAGTAATAGCGTTGAAGGCACAACCGGAAACAACATTACGGTTAAGACTTACTTGAACACGGCGGGATAAGCTACAATTTGGAGCTTCTATCAAGATACATTTGGAAGCTTAGATCGTTACAAAAATAACAACCACTCTATTTAGGACTTTTGAATTGCAAATCTCCTGACTTGCGGATCAGTTCAGCAATAACACTTGCAAATTGAACTTTAGATCCATGGACAAAGAATCATGAACCTACGGCACCGCAGATCGAGAAAGTTTGAAATAAATGAACAATGTTATACTGGACGAATCCCACCAGCCAAGGGGAGAAAATGTTCAGCGACCACATCAGATAAATGAATTAATAGACTGGCATGATCTTTTTACTGCAACACCGGGGATATTAATCCTATTCTTGTATTGAATTTAACCTGGAAGAATTGACAAAATAAATACGATACTTTTAAGAGGAATACTCGATGCATGTAAGATGGTACATAACGCTCTCGAGCGATAGAAGAAAATGGAAGATATCGAACAACAGGACCCTGATTCTAAAGCTACTAAGCAAAACATGAGTTTCAATTTGTACGGAGTAATGAAAAAGAACTGCCAATAGTAAAAACCAGCTAAAGTCGCTGAATAAAACATGTCAACTACTATAAATACCTATCATTGTACAAAATAAATCATCATTTTTTCTGAAAGAGTGACTACACAAACGTATAGAATTGATCAGGTTCGACGTGCCTGATATTGGCTAGGCCTTCAAGAATCTCCCTGCTATTTAGTATTGTTGAAGTATGGAACCCGCACTCTACCGCAAAAGATGGACGCTGGACTACTTCACTTGCTGTGATAACTCTTGAATATCCAATTCCACACTACAGAATGAATTTCAATATAGCATTTCCTAGTCCCTTTTGTTATTATCCAAAAGCTGTAGCTTTCTCATTTCTTCGCGAGCATCAAACTGGCCAGAACATAGATTCTCGTATTGCTGATCGTATTTCCCTGTCGATAATGGAGCATTACCTCTGATTCTCTTTGTCATATCCACCATACCTCTCTTACAGTCCAAGAAGGCTTTCATTTGTGATATGCATAGGATGGGCAATTCCTTTTGTAGCTCGGGATCTTCAAAACATTCTTGTGGTGTGTGCCTCTCTATCATCACACATGGCGATCTCTGCAGACAAACTGCAACAGCTTTATGCTGGTCCTTGCAACTGGCACCCATGTTTTCTTTCTAACCGTGCGTACGGGGAACTCAATACTTATAACTGAGTCAAGAGCTATAGTGTAAATTTGCCGAAATATTAAGTACTCTTGTACGTAGCGTCCACAGTAGAGAGTTGTATGCCATATTAAGGTTCAGGAAGCCATCACATCTTTTACAAGAATTTACTTTTTCTTGAGGGTGTTCTCACTTATTTCCCAATGCCTCATAGTGCCCTTTTTGTTCCCAAAGTAGTCGTTTCTTCACACATAAGATATGATTCGGTTTTCAACGACGATCTTGAAACTAAATTACTAGAGGAAACATACAAATTCCTTTCGTCATCAGCTAAGACCAGTGAAAGCTGCTTTAATGTCATTAGCATATCTTCCAGGAAGACCCAATGGTACACAGCAGTCAACCTGTCAGTCTTCTTGGCAAAACCGAATAGTCTTCGCCTATTGCTCTGGTAACAATGTTATAGTCCTGTCCCGCGGCTTACAGCGGCTGCAAACTATTTATCTGGAATCCGACGGTGTGGCAGTGGACATAAATCCTCGCAATGGATTCATTGCCGTGGCACATGGTGACGAGGTTAGTATATACAAACCAAAACATGAAATCATGAAAGACCCCGCTTGGGAGTTATGCTGCCAAATTCACCACGACGACTCGAAAGTGAACACTTTAAACTGGGGAAATCTTAATGATTTGGCTGTGGGATCTGACTATCTTTCTTTTTGGAAGATAGAAGACGAGTTCGGAGTGTATAAACCGGTGCTACAATGGAATAAGAAGCAACCTAAGCCAGTGTACCTTTGCATCACCTCAGAAGATTCACAGATGATAGCAAGCTTTGGGAAGTATGATACTTCAGTGAAGCTATGGAAGCGTATATCCATCAGCGGTGACGAAGTCATCTTTAATTTAACGTTATTACCTCACTATTCCCCTATATGCACCATGAGATGGAGAAGGTCAGGTCGTAGTGGTCCGTTAGAGACATCTAATCGACTGCAAGCAATTTATACCTTATGTGCCGACAAAAAATTGCGTATTTGGTTGTGTTATGAATTAGACTCGCTTCACAATGTCCAACAGTGGGGAACTTTACAATTAGAGGACGGCCAAAACTACTGCTTGTTGGTCGATAGTTGGTTAATAAAAGAGGAACTCGATCTTGCACTGTTGGGGGATAGCAAGGGGAATTTCAAGGTCTTTTCTTTAACCAATCTGTCCAGCGACCCACCTAGACCGATTAGCAAGGATATACTGTCATGTAAGACTTTATCCTACTCCTCCTTCGTGGCAAATCCTGATTTTTTACATTTTGCAGAGATTCAACCGTGCGACAATGAGCAGGACTGCTTGTCCTTGATGATTCATGACTTTAGGGGAGTCATTAGACAATCGCACGTTAATACTAAACAACTACTTGAAAGGACTGATTCGCAAATAGCAACATTAGAGAATAAGTTTACAGGTCATAACAAATCCGTGCAGAGATTGGTAAGAAGTAGTGACGGAGAAGCCATGTTAACCTTATCTAGATTCTCAGAATCTTGTGTGTGGCGCCCTCAATATTTATTTGGCAAGAGTACTTTGAAGCTTACTAGTGTTATTTTTACGGAAACTCCGATACAGCACGCAGTGGTACATGAAAAAGGTAAATTGGTTATCTGTCTTTTAAAAAGTTCGAAACTCCAAGCCTGGGAGTGCGCTGGAATTGATGGAGAAGATGAAAAGAAGTTTTCTTTACTCAAATCGAGCTACAATCTACCAGAATCTTCAGAGCACGGCGAACCTATTTTAATGTTGAACACTCCTGAGCCAGTGCATAATCATGACCGTCATTTCATTGCGTTGATATATAAAGATGGTGCTATAAAGGCCTTTGAAATATCTTCTCAAGGTATTCAGCAAGTCAACTCAGATTCTTTGGAGTTACCGGATCGTGAAATATATCGCATAGCCACAATTGACCCGGTACATCAATCATTCTTCAGTGACAGGCCTTTAATATCACTAATAACAAAACAAGGAATTGCCATAACTTATAAGGCTGTAGTTAATTCAAAAAAAAGGTCCATTGAATGGCATAAAAACGCAGAGATAAATACAGGTTTGGAATCTGTCGAAAACCTGCGAGGTTCTTCGACTGGAAAGTTGTGCATAGTACATTGTGAGGGCAAAAAGATGTCTATGTGGGACTTGAATAAGAGCTTTCTAGAATATGAAGAGTCTTTTAATGATGAAATAAAAGACATAGATTGGACGAGTACAGAGTATGGTCAAAGCATTGTTTCTATCGGGTTTTCCGGCTATTCTTTGTTGTATACACAATTGAGATATGACTACGTTAACAACAATCCAAGCTATTTACCAATTGAAAAGATCGATATTACCGCTCATACCGCACACCAAATCGGAGACTCAATATGGTTAAAAAACGGTATGTTCGTGGTGGCATCAGGGAATCAATTTTATATTAAAGACAAGTCCCTGGATTTGAATGATCCCTTCACCCGTCGTTCTGTCGGGTCAAGAAAAATTTTGTCCAATGATATATTACATTTAAGCACTGTATTCAATGGACCTTTGCCAGTGTATCATCCACAATTTTTGATTCAGGCGCTTTACGCAAATAAGCTTCCATTAGTCAAAGAGCTTCTGCTCAGACTATTTCTCGGGCTTAGAAAACTATCATTTGAATCGGAAGACTTTTCAAATTTAAGCTCTGATCTCGGTATGGACTATCACAAATTTCTCACATCGCAAGACAGTAAATATAGAAAAGAAGTTTATCCTGACCCGTACCCAGAATTTAATACTACTGTTGCTATTGCGCTGTGTGAGCAATTAACCAAGATAACCTTACCCTACTTAACGAGACATCAACAGATCACTCTGATCACAGTGGTGGAAGCAGTAGAAGAAATCAGAAAGAATGAATCTATCGTTGATTACAATGGCATACGGTTTTTGCTTGGTGTGAAATTATTCGCATCTCACAAAAATGTCCAAAAGACTTTACTCACAAGAGATATCAATTGGGCACTACATTCAGACAACAAGGAACTATTATTATCTCTTTTTGATAGTCATATCACTTCTTGGGCAGCCGCTCAAGAATATAAGATTTCATACTGGATCAAACAGGAAGATTTAATCAAAAAATTCGAGCAGATAGCCAAATACGAGTTTTCTAAAGATGACAAAAGAGATCCCTCGAATAGTGCTATTTTTTACTTAGCCTTGAAGCGAAAGAAAATTCTTTGGAGTCTTTGGAAGGTAAGTACAGGTAATCCTGAACAGCAAAAAATGATGAGATTTTTGAGTAACGATTTTTCTGAACCAAGATGGAAAAAAGCGGCTTTAAAAAATGCATTCGTTCTTCTGAGCAAACATCGTTACATGGATGCAGCATGTTTTTTCCTACTAGCCGACTCACTAAAGGATTCTGTCAATGTATTGCTCAAGCAGGTGAAAGATCTTGATTTAGCGATTGCCGTTTGTAGGGTGAATGAAGGGGATAATGGTCCTGTCCTGGGTGAATTTCTCTTCAAGCAAATTTTGCCGGATGCAATATTACAAAATAATAGATGGATTGCCAGCTTTGTTTATTGGAAGCTCAAAATGCAAGACAAAGCGATTAGAGCGCTAGTCACAGACCCCGCCGATTTGGAGAACGGTCCTCAATCGATTAACAAGAACCTCTGCATAAACAGATCATTTTTAGCCGAAGATCCTGCCCTTCTCATTCTGTACAGCTATTTGAGAAAGAGGAATATAAAATATTTTTTGGGGTCATTAAAAGTAGAAAGCCACTTAGAGTACGGGTTAGTATCCAGGGTTAGTGACATATTGAGAAGAATGGGATGCGACTATCTGGCATTGTCCCTGGTAAAAAATTGGGAGTTTATTGGCGATCACGAAAAATTGTTAGCTTCTAAGATTAAAACGACGCCATCTGGTATTTTCTCGGCTATGATGGGGCCAGCTACCAAGAACAACACGAACCACAATTTGCTTGACGAGTTTAGTGGTAATCAAAACTCGGAAAAATCGACTGTCCCAAAAACTACTCCTACGACAAACAATGGGAAAGCAAAAAGTATACTAGATGACTTTTTCAACGATTTCCCTCGTGAGCCGCCGGTGGTACTTCCTGCTAGCTCGAATTTATGCAATACGGAAGCAGATTATGTTACCTCCGATTCTGCATCTAGGAAGCACTCAAATAATAAAGATCACCCAGTAATTTCTGCATCTACACCGGTACAAAGTGGGAAGTTTGAGACCGCACCTAAAAATTCAGCATCAACCGCACCTCGAAACTTGCTTGATGATTTTATGTAATGAAAGATAAAAAGACCAGAAACAATTTATGCATGTCATTTATGTATGTCATGATCTATTAATGACTATTGGGCCATACATATCAATCTGATGACTGAGGAGCTTCCGTGAAAAATTTAGACATAGTATGTTTGGCTTTTTCTTCTCTATTCTCTAATTCTTTCTGTGCATTTTCAATCTTATCTGAAATTACTTTATCATCAGGATTCCTTTCTTTGCATGCCTTGTAATCTACTAAAGCCTCTTCCCATTTCTTCTTAGCAGAGAAACTGTTGCCTCTTCTGTAAAAGGCCTTTGCTTCGTCCACAGCCGGAACGTTGTCGAGTTCCAACAGATACGTAGCATATTTGATTGATTCATCAAACTTTTGCAAATGATATAAAACCAGCGAAAGATTCAAATACAATTTCATTTTTAGACTCGCGAACTTGATGCTGTTTTGCTTATCAATGGCTTCCTCTGGAATAAATTCATTGACGTACCTCAGAGATTTTTTGTACTTGAAAAAGGCATTTTGATAATCTTGTTTTCTGAACAGCATGGAGCCGGATTCCTTTATAGTATTTGCAGCCTCATAAGCCAAAGTGAAATTGTCTTCATCAAAGTTTTCGTTATCATCTGGGAACTCCTCATACGTGTCACCGCCGATGGGATCATTACATGCATTGTACAAAGGAACAGGATCACCTTCTTGCCACTTACCAGCGTTTTCAATTCTAATACAAGTCTCAGGAAATCCGTCGGAGTCTACAGGGTAATTTTCAATGGTGCGGACCACAGATTTCCCATGAATTACTCGTCCAAAAAGCGTATGCTTGCCATTTAAATGAGGTGCTGGACCTGTGGTAATGAATATTTGCGAGCTGTTCGTATTGGGCTCACCTTTATTCGCCATTGCCAAATAGAATGGTTTATCGAAGTCTTTCAAATTTTCGTCTTCAAAATTGCCGAAACACAACGCCTTTCCTTTGTCCCTTTGGATGATTTGATCCGTCGATGCATAAATGGAGCATCCACCTTTCCCAGTATTGTCATCCTTTTCGTATTCTCCCGAACAGTGGAAGACATCTCCAGCTTGAATGGCAAAATTTTTGACGACACGATGGAAATAGTTGTTCTTATACTTCAACGGGGTGTTTTCGAGGAATGAGTCGGCAGCAGTACAAAGAATCTCAAAATTCTCTACTGTCTTGGGGGCGTCTTTCTCGTAAAGCTCAAACACTATTCTACCAACCTTCTCATCACCAATTTTAATATCAAAAAATGTCTTGGGATACTCAGGCATGCTTCAAGAACCTAACGTCAGGGTATAATAGCCCAGTAGTTCGCTTTGGTAAGTGCGGTTCTTGACCGGTGAAAGTTCTACAGATCGAAATTTTTCTATTACCCGCAAAAATTTAACGCGCGTTCACCGAAAAATAAGTAAAGTAAAGCCCTTGTTATTCTTTGAATCGTCACCGAGAGGGCCGCACTAGACCGTCAAGCGATCCTATTCAGCTGCACTTACAACTGTATCTCGAGCTGAGGACCCCGCTTTGATTTTTCAGAGATGAATTCGAATTATGTGGTGGCCGTTGACCCTGTCACCATCGTGATTAAAGAATGCATCAACCTCTCTACAGCGATGAGGAAATACTCCAAGTTCAGGTCACAATCTGGAGTAGCAGCTTTACTAAGCAGTAGTGAAATATTCACTAACCAAGATGATTCTTTAGCAGATACATTTAACAATTTATCCACTAACAAACATAATGATCCGTTACTATCTGGTTTCGTACAGCTGAGGTTGATGTTGAACAATTTGCAAAATTTGGAGGATATTGATTCCCTGACGCTTTTACAGCCTTTTTTATTGACTATCAGCACGAGTTCCATCTCGGGATATATCACTTCTTTGGCTCTCGACTCTTTACAGAAATTTTTAACCATGAATGTCATTAATGAATCCTCTAAAAACCATGTGGCTGCCATCCGAGAAGCTGTGAATGCATTGACACATTGTAGATTTGAAAGGTCTGAACAGTTGTCTGATGACGCCGTTCTTTTAAAAGTTGTCAATCTGTTACAAACCGTAACTCACTCACAATATGGGGAACTGATATCTGATACTATCATGTACGATGTTTTGCAAACAGCTCTTTCCTTGGCTTGCAATAAGAAAAGGAATGAAGTCCTTAGGAGAGCAGCGGAAGCAACTATGTTCTCTATCACGGCCAAACTTTTTTACAAACTTAAACATATTGAGCCAATTGAGATGACGCAGAAGTATATCAATGACGAAGGTTATGCGAATAGCATTCTAAAAGAAGATGTCATTGGAACTATGAACTCCCAAGACGAGGACGATGTACAAGATGACACAGTGTTGTCAGGAGAAGAGGCCACTGAAAATAGCCAGCTTCTCGAGAGGAATGAAGATAAGGATGAAAAGGACCTTACTAGAATCACGACATCTCAAAGACGTGATTCAAAAGCGCAGGACATCGTAGAAGACAACCATGGTCTTCCGGTAATTAGGCACTATTTGAATCTACTTCTCTCTTTAATTGTGCCAGAGAATCAAGCCAAACACACGAATTCAGTGAGAATATTTGGTTTGCAATTAATAAACACGGCAATCGAAGTCTCCGGAGATACCTTTCCTCGACATCCAAGATTGTTTAGTTTGATTTCTGACCCCATTTTCAAGCATGTTCTTTTTATCATTCAAAATGGTAGCAAGTTATCGCTCGTACAAGCCGCACTACAGCTTTTCACTACTCTAGTCATCATTTTGGGGGATCATTTGCAGGTGCAGATCGAACTCACTTTATGCCGAATTTTTGAAATTCTCCTAAATAATTCGAATGAGTTAACCAGCGAAGGTAGACCCAGACCTACCGCCATTAAAGAATTGTTGATAGAGCAGATTTCACTTTTATGGACACGCTCTCCCTCCTTTTTCACCAATGCTTTTATTGAGTTCGATTGTAACCTGGATAGAGCGGATATGTCCATAACTTTTATTTCTGCACTCACCAAGCTAGCGCTTCCGGAATCTGCATTAACAAGTACTGAAAGCGTCCCTCCAATCTGTCTAGAGGGATTGATTTCTTTGATCGATGATATGTACGATCGCCTACAAAACGTGGATAGACAAAAATTCCTATTAAACAAAAATAGCGTTGCTCGTTTGCGGCAGAAAGAAAGAAAGACCGAATTTATTAAATGTGCGAAACTCTTTAATGAAAAACCAAAACAAGGTATACCATTGCTCATTGAAAAAAAGTTCATCAACTCTGAATCTGAAAAAGATATAGCTGAGTTCCTATTTGAGAACAACAGTCGTCTGAATAAAAAAACTATCGGTCTGCTCCTTTGCAATCCCGCAAGAGCCTCCCTTTTGAAAGAATTTATAAATCTATTCGGTTTTGAAGGGTTGAGAGTTGACGAAGCGATTAGAATACTTCTAACCAAATTTCGTTTGCCAGGTGAATCACAGCAGATCGAAAGAATCATCGAGGCTTTTTCGGCGAGATATGTTGACTGTCAAAAGTACGATCCGACCAAAGCTAACCAAAACGATGAAGAGGATCTAAGTGCAATACAACCTGATGCAGATTCAGTATTCATTTTAAGCTATTCCATTATTATGCTGAATACTGATCTACACAACCCCCAAGTAAAGGAACATATGTCTTTCGAAGATTACTGTAGCAATTTGAAAGGTTGCTACAATCAACAAAACTTTCCATCCTGGTATTTGGACAGAATTTATTCATCCATCAAAGACAAAGAAATTGTGATGCCTGAAGAACATCATGGCGACGATAGGTGGTTCGAAGACGCTTGGAATAATCTGATATCTGCGACCGTCGTTATGACTGAAATTCGTGACGAAACTGATAAAGCTATAAATGATATGGGCCCTGAAAATTTAGCACATTTCGATGGTGCCATTTTCAAGATTATCGGGAGGTCGATCGTCGACACTTTTTTTAAAATTTTTGAGGTGGCATCCGACGATCACATTGCAAGTAGAATGCTCAGCAGCATCGATAAATGCTCTTTTATTGCATCATTCTTGAAATTTGACAATATGTTCAATAGCATTTTATGCAAAATTGCGGTAATGACAACATTGCTAGATGGTAGCAGCAGAAACTACAATGAAAATGATGAGATCCCACTGGTGGAAATAACGATGGAAGATTCTAATTCTAAAATCCTCGTAAACTCCGATGCTTGCAGACTCGGCAGATCTTTTAAAGCTCAGTTAAGCATGGTAATCCTTTTCAGAATAATTCGCGCCAATAGATACTCCACAAAGTTCACGTTAGAATTATGGAAAAAAATTGTGACAATACTACTTGTTCTTTATGAAGACCTGATGATTAATCCTGATATATTTCCCGATTTACAACAAAGATTAAAGCTGGGTAGCTTGCCAAGAGCGTCTCCTGAAGTTTCTTTGAAAAAGGCAAGAGAAAGTAGAGGTATATTGTCTGCGTTCGCATCATACTTGAAAGGCGATGAAGAGCCGACTGAGGATGAGATCGACGCATCTACAAGAGCTATGGGTTGCGTTAAATCTAGCAATATCCCCTCCTCCCTTTTTGGGAATGAATCTAATATCACCGAAGAATTGATCAGCACATTACTCAATTCCATCGAACTAAAGAAGTCTCCGGAAAATGCCAGATACTTCGAGGCTGAGATACTTTTTATCTCAGAATTATGTGTGGCCTTATTTTTGTTCTGTAAGGATGAAAAGAAACTAGGCAGTCATGTGCTAAACAAAATTTCCGAAGTATCAAAGGTGCCAGGCTTATCAAAAAGGTGCATCCGCCGTTTAACCGCCTATACTCTTCTATTGATTTCTGTCGTCGATGAGCAACAGGAAATACTACACAAGTTAATCAACGAAGAGTTCCTAAAGAAAAATGAAGTTTTTACTCAAAAATACTTCGCAAGTGAGCATGGAAGTGAAATTCTTCGAAGATTGTTGGCTTTAACAGACATAGATAACTATCGGAAGTCCATTTTGCAAGACGAAGGGTTTTGGAGATTATTGAGGTTCATTGCTCCTATAAATGAGCATACTGCTACCATTTATGATTACTTGGAAAACTCACTGCTCAGTACCAAACATATTCTAACAAACGGAAACTTTATGTGGATATTGGGATTGTTGGATGAAATGTCATCTCTTGGTGCCATTGGGAGTCAATGGGAGCGCGAATATCAGCGTCTCTTAGATACAGGCCACAAAATAGACAAAAAAAATCCTCACCAAGATGTTGTGGATCTTTCTCTAAAATCAATTCAATTGACAAGCCGGATCGTAGAAAATAAACTGGTAGCTATCCAACTTTCAAAAAATGAAACAATTGCACTAATACAAGCGCTTGCTCACCAGTGTTTAAACCCATGTTCCCAAATAAGATCGTATTCCTTAGAGTGTTTGGAGCGCGTTCTGACCAAAATTGAACTTCCTTCCAAAGAAATCACAACCTTAGAGGAATTGATAGAGGGTGGGCTTCTACCACTCCTGGATACGGTCACTTCCAAAGAAGGCGCCAGTGTACCTGTTTCAGAAATACTTGCCGCCATTTCGAAAATATATCTGTTTCGTTTAAAACAGGGTATCACAACGGATGAAACCTTCCTGGAAATTTTGAACATTTACAACAGATACGTCGAGGTGCCAGAAGTTGAGAAGCAATTACAGCAATTGATTACTGATAAAAAAGAAGTAGAGAAGGGTCCGCCCATTTCAACCATTCCGCAAAATGATTTCATCAATGAGGCAGCTGCCGAAGGCGCAACTTAAGAACGACGCTAATTTGATTTTTTGGTGGAGATATTTACATATGAGACAAACGAGAAGCTGAAAGAAAAGAAACAAAAAACTTCCGAATACTATTTCAGTCGAGTGTGTGTCAAGGATTCTTCCACTGAGGTCCGCATATAGTCTAATAAAAGTAGTCCTGCTGTCGTACCTGGGATAATTGCCAAGGTGTTTCTCACGAACCCTTTGTACAACCACTTCAGCAACGAGTGTGTATTTTTGTGAATGAAATGAATATGTTCAAAAGTATCCATGTAAGAATTGTAATAAATATGAATTCTCCTGCTGCTAGGCTTCTTGACACGTATTTTTACCGATGAAGGAATCGTGGATGTCGGTACTTCAGATTTTTCGGCTAGTGAGCGATTGTAAATATCAAAAGCCTCCAACCTAGACAAGTGAACTTTTTGAATTTTATTAAAAGGAAATTGGACAACTTGCAAGAGAAATGCTGCAGTGACCCCGCCACCAAAGATAAAAATTCTTTGGAACCACTTCTCTTCCTTGGGTGACATAGACTCAGGTGGTGGTTCCACTCGGGGATGTGGCGATCTTGAAGGAAATATATCAGTCAATCTCGTATTGTGAATGGTATATTTTAGTCGGTCATAGTGGTTAATCGTGCCAATGAGAGATTGACACAGCTGGCCCCTGATTAGTTCAAATGTAGTGAAATAAACGGCAAATCCGAGAGATTCTTTCACTAGCGTGATACCATAGCCACCAAAGCACCCGACAAGCCCAATTTCTTTCAGCTTGTCTCTGCCATAAAGCCATAAATTGTCGTAATTTTGAGCGCTTGACAACAGCTCGTTTGCGCTTGATCTGGTATAGATTGCATCGATTGGCGTCGATGCTAGCGCTTGTGCCGCACCGGCCAACAAACCAGACCTCCATATGTCCCATGGATTATGCAGTTGTGAATTTCCTCCATGAACCTTTGAAAAATAGGTCAGAGTGGATAGGTAAGTGGTATATAATATCACACCAGCCGCAGAATTGGCAACCAATGGCGGTAAAATTCGGTCGGGTATCACTTTCCAGCCGTATTTACTAAGCGCTTTTGCTAATATGCCTAAGCTGGAATTCTCCAAATAATAAAAGTATTTAGGATTCAGAAATCTAAACCTTCTGTATTTTGATTCTTGCATCGGTTTCTTCTCTTCACCCGTCAAAACGACCCTTAAATAATGTAGGTAATCAAATCGAGCAGGCCTGAAAAGCTTCAGAGGGGTTCGCAGGTAGAAGCTGGTCATTTGATAGACAACAGATCTGCCACCAGCTGTGAGAGCACCGATGATAGAACTTCGCTGTGCGTTATATGGCTGAGTATTCTGATCATTCTGGTCAGTGTATTCAGACTTTATGATAGACATAACTGATGCATTAGTTCCCTACCCGCACGTTCAACTGGGCCGAAGGACGACTTCCATCCTGCTACAACACAGGGCTTTGCTTTAACATCTAATGTTCGCCAAACTTTAACTTTTTTGAAATACGTTTGAGCGCAAGGTGGATCGAACGAAAAAAATTGCAAGCGATGAGCTGAAATTAAATTCAACCATTGTCCGATCACAGTAATACATTACACCCTGATGAGTATCGCTACGTATCAGGAGAGGGCTGCTAAACACCCCAGCGCGCTAGCAGGTAAGCTGCTGAATTTGATGCACGAAAAGCAGACCAATCTTTGTGCGTCGCTCGATGTGAACACTACAGCAGAACTTCTTCGCCTAGTTGACCTTCTTGGTCCTTACATTTGTCTGGTAAAGACCCACGTTGACATTTTGTCAGATTTCTCCATGGAAGGTACTGTGAAGCCTTTGAAGGAATTAGCTGCTAAGCACCAGTTTCTTATCTTTGAGGACAGGAAATTTGCAGACATAGGTAACACCGTGAAGTTGCAGTACTCCTCCGGGGTTTACAAGATCTCACAATGGGCTGATATTACAAATGCGCACGGTGTGACAGGCCCCGGCATCGTGCAGGGTCTCAAACAGGCGGCTGAAGAAACCACACAAGAGCCTCGTGGTCTACTCATGCTAGCAGAATTATCCTCCAAGGGGTCTCTTGCTCATGGTGAATATACCAAGGGTACCGTGGATATCGCAAAGAGTGACAAGGATTTTGTAATCGGCTTCATTGCTCAGAGAGATATGGGAGGCAGAGATCAAGGCTACGATTGGCTAATCATGACACCAGGAGTCGGTCTGGAAGATAAAGGTGACTCTCTAGGACAACAATACCGTACAGTCGATGAAGTATTTTCCACTGGGTCAGACATTATCATTGTAGGGAGAGGGCTGTTTGCGAAAGGCCGCGACCCCATAACTGAAGGTGAGCGGTATAGGAAAGCTGGTTGGCAAGCATATTTGAAGAGGTGCGGCCAATTGACTTGAATTGAGTGGCACCTTCTCGGTGTAGTCTAGTCGAGAATACTTGAAGAGCTCATCTTACACATATTTTTTTAGTTTACCCGCACATTGAAATTTTTCGATGGTGTTTGCAAATTTATAAAGACAAACATTGGTAACTTAAACCTTTCTGAGAATAGATTGCTGTTCAATTGAGGGGTCGTTAGAGCACATACAGTATCCAAGATGGACTCTCTAAACCCCAGAGAACAGCAGGAGTTTTCCAAGCTCATTGAGCACAAGCAAATGAAGGACTTTATGCGCCTTTATTCCAACTTGGTCGAAAGGTGTTTCACCGACTGTGTGAACGACTTCACCTCCTCCAAGTTGACCAGCAAGGAGCAGACTTGTATCAGCAGATGCTCTGAGAAATTTTTGAAACACAGCGAGCGTGTGGGATTGCGTTTCCAGGAACAGAATGCCGCCATGGGCCAGGGGCTCGGTCGTTGATGCATGAAGCTCATATTGTTGTACATGTAAATATTGGCAGTTTGTCTTTTCTTTATTACATCCTTTTTTATATACGAGAATTGTTATATTCAGATGATCTGCGACGTGTAAAGTTGCTCAGGCTAGAGCGATGGCGAGGTCTTCCTTCTTCCGTTTCTCCCTGCTCCGTTTCGTCCTCATCAATGGGAGCAATTTTGTAACTTTGGTAGAGTGCAACCATGCTGATGAGCCCCAGAGACCACCATGTCACCCATGCGATGTCGTACTCTTGAGACCACGACATGATGTAACCCCAGATTAGTGGTCCCACAAAACGGGCGGCAGCAGCAATGCTGATAGTAGCGCCGTTGATGACGGCTCTGCAGCTCAAAGGACTGCAATTGTGAATGATTAGCATGATTTGTGGGGACGTTAACGCACCGCACAGTGTCTTGGTACCGGTAATGAGGTATAGATAGACAATGGTGCACCATCGAGGAATATTGTCTTGCTGGAGGAACACAACATAAGGAACCATCAAGTACATTATTGGGTAGAGTAGTACGAGGCTTCTGAAAATGGTCAGACAGTCGAAATTGCGGTCTACCACAGGGAAGATAAAGATGACGACGAAACATCCGAATATACCGGTGGAGGACAGCAATGCACCGGTCTGGTCGGGCAAGTAACCGATACCACCTGAAATCTTCCAAGGAAATTTAGAGGCGAGCCTCCCTTGATCATCTTTGGCCAAATCGTACGCCAGAAACACAGGTAGAAACTCATTGTAGACTATTAAGTGCAGTGACATAATGAAATTGACAGAAATTGGGTAGAAAACCGAAGTATGAAACACATGGTGAAGAATACTGTTCTCTCGACAACCATCGGAAGCCAGCTCAAGGTTAGGATCGGGCATATCAGTGGGCTCATGGAGCGAGTATTCTCTAATGAGTCCTATTGATTGTCTGCGACTCAGAATGGGTCCCCATGATTGTACACTACTTTGCGAGGTGGCAGTTGAGCTACTAGAAGGAAGTAATCGACTAGTTGCCGGCTCTGAGGATTCAATAGAAGTTTCATCAGCAACATCGGAATTCGAACTAGAGTTTGCATCCGGATTCCTATTTTCATGAGATCTTGCCTCATTGACTGGGCTATTAAGTGTCGCTCTAGTCTCCCAGGGCCTCACAACTTTTTGCATACCCAGAAGACGAACTTTTATGAAATCTCCCAACTCTACTCCATAATCTCTCCTGTACTTGTAAACCGGATGAGTCTCTTCGAGAAATAGTGTCGCATTGACGAGACCCACCATTAAAAATATAGAAACGACGAGGTTGGGCAACAAATATGGATGCGCATGTATCAGCCCCCTCAGCCAGTGCGGGATCCATCCGGGAATCGCCTCACCATGAGACTGCTTAAACACCAAAAACCCTCCAATCATGGGACCAACCACTGATCCAAACTGGAACAATAGCGGCATGGTGCTAAACGCCAGTGCCTGGTGTTTCCTCTCTGTCGCAATCTCTCCGATCATGGTCCGCAAGACACCCACATTACCATTCAGCAGCCCCATCATGCTACGGGCCAATAATGCCATGTAAAAATTCTTGGCAAATCCTAGAACCAGCAAAGAGGTGCAAGTGCCGATTAATCCCATGCTCAGAGCCCATTTACGACCATAAAGATCAGAAAAGTGGCCCCAGTGATAAGCAGAGATCACTTGACAAAGTGCGAAGCTTGAAGAGAGATAACCGGAGTACTTGGACACTTCAGCATCTGTGGGGGCTATATGGAAATCTCTTACCATAAAATAGACATATGGAAATAGAGAAGTGAAAGCTATTGGTTCACTGAACCTTACCAAAGAGACTACCAGTAATTGGGTCCAGGGGAACCCCTCCATCTGCTCTTTAAAGGTGAGCTTCTGAACCATGGTCTTGGCAATGTTGCAACAATGGAAACAATGGCAACCCAGCGACAATTGCAAATGGAAAAAATGAGGCCAAGCAACGCCAGTAATCGGTATCGGGTTCTTGCCCTACGATTGCACTCAACAAGCCTTGAACAAACAATTGTGTGCTCAAGCTAAATAGGACTCTGCTGACTTCCCATCCGCCACAGTGGGCGTTGATTTCTTGTGACAGCAGCTGCAAGCCTAGTTCCCCAGACTTTCCTCACGGAAACGAGCAGCTGACCAACTTTTCGATTAGTCAACTTCCCGGCAATTGTCCCACAGTGTTCCACCGAATTTCCCACCTGCTGCGGAGTTGAACCGGTGTTAACAGTTCCTTATGAAGGCAGGTTATTTCGTAGGGATTGGTGCTGCTTGCCAGTTTCGCACCCAGGCAGGACAGTCGGCAGTTACCGACTGCGCCACCACGGATCCGAAAACCATTGGAGTCAGTGAGTATTTTTTACAGTACCACTGAAAATTGCACGTGGACGATGAACTATACAGATACATTCTATAGACGGGTCTGCCACCCAAATGAGAGTTTGGTCTGTTGCCCAGGTTCGATAATAACATTTATGACACTTGAATTTCCCTCTTTAGATGCTTGGAGGGCACTGACAAAGGCGTCATGTAGTTGTGGGAGCGATTCGACCAGGTAAGATTTTGTACCGAGTCCACTGCCCACCAGGTCGTAGCGACAACCGGCAGTGAGCGCTGTAGATGGAGCAGGGCTCTTCGAGGACTGGTGTGGATCTCTTCCGTGATAAATGCCACCGTTGTTCATCACTATGACAATTAGAGCCGTATGATGCCTCGTGGCGGTTTCTAGTTCCATGGCGGAGAATCCAAACGCCGAGTCACCCTGGATTAGAACGACTGTCTTGTTTGGATTGGAAACCTTGGCGGCCAGCGCGTAGCCGACTCCAACACCCATGGTAGCATTAGTACCGGCGTCTAGCCGTTGATGCGGGTAGTCTGTGGGGAAAGAGACTCGGGCCTTGTCCATGGTGTTAGCGCCCTCTGATACAATTATGGTAGATTGATCGTGGATGTGTGCTCTCAGCGCGGCGTACACGACATTGTAGTTGAGAGTAGATACCGGTTGAGATTCCAGCAAGTGCAGCTTTTTCGAGTTGGCGGCTATAGTGGACTGCAAGGTAGCGGAAAGACCGATGCAATGCCAACGTGGGCTCTCTAGAGCCCTGGAGAGACTTTTCAAGGTCAACTGAATGTCGCCCAGAAGTGACAAGTGCTGGTTTCTCGGGTTGTTATGACCCAGTGCTCCGGCATCAGAATCTACCTGGATGAAAACGGCATGTGGGTTCCATTTCGGAGCACTACCAAAATGGAGGATCCAATTGAGTCTAGCGCCCAGTACCAATACTAACTGTGCCTCCCTGAGGGCTCTAGATCTGGCAGACGAGACATTTAAAGGGTGTGAGTCCGGCACTGCACCTTTGCCCATCGGCGTGGGCAAGAAGGGGGTGCCGAAACGATCCACAAAGTTACGAATCTCGTCACTGGCCTGTACCGCTCCTTTCCCGACCACAAGCAGAACATTATGCTGTCCATGTCGACGAATCAAATTGGCCACTTTGATCACTGCAGCCGGGTCAGGCACGCTTTTTGCAGCCGTCATTTCAAAGACCTGAGGGCTACCATCCACGCTTTGTTCAAGTAGATTGCCTGGAATGTCAATGTAAGTTGCGCCTGCCTTCGTTGCCATAGCCATTCTTACCGCATCGTAAGTCACAGCATCGATATTTTGCAAGTCCAACTTTGCAGCAAACTTCACATAGGGGCTAAGTAAACTAACTTGGTCCAATTCCTGGAACCCTCCTCTATGCTGTGTCTCACTACTCCCAGCGAGCACCAGTAGTGGCCACATGTTACTCATCGAGTTATATATTCCTGCTAGTGCATGAATCAGGCCTGGACCTCCCACCACGAGTAAAACGCCTGGTTTGCCGGTCAAGTAACCATAGGCAGATGCAGCGTAACTCGCAGACTGCTCATTTCTACAGGCAATGAATTTTATGCCTGCTGCAATCATGGCGTCTGCAAGCTCCACGATAGGGATACCAACAATGCCGAACACCGTATCGACATTATATCCTTGAAGCACCTTAACAAAATACTCTGTAAATTTCATGGATGACGATTATGGCACAACAGATAGTAATTGGAAGAAGAGTCAACGACGCTGATTATCTTTATTTAGATGATAGATACATGCTTATATATTTGTCTATGTACAAGTGCGAGGTCATCTCGGGTCTCGGTGAGCTCGGGCCGCCATTAAAGTTCAATGGTGCCGGTGGCTGATCTGTGAAATGGGATGGCGTCTCTAATGTTATGGTTGCCATATAAGTACGAAACTAGTCTCTCTATTCCAAGGCCAAATCCCCCATGTGGTGCACTACCCTCCCTTCTCAGAGCTACGTACCAATCCAAGTCTCCGTTGCGATTCATTTGACGGCGGTCCATCTCTTGTTCAAGTGTGCCCAAATCATCTTCACGCATACTGCCCCCTGCGACTTCTCCCATACCTGGAACTAGCAGATCAAAGCATGCTACAGTCTCTTTGCCCGGCAGAGCGTCATCTTGTTTCATGTAAAACGCCTTGCAATCTCTAGGATAATCAGTGACGAAGACAGGCGAATTGAAAAACTCTCCCGCTAACCACTTCTCATGCTCTGATTGCAAAGCGGAGCCCCACTCAGGTGCATACCTTGTGAAAGCTTGTTTGCTGTGCTGCGCCTTTAAAATATCTATCGCCTCTGTATATGTGACGGTGGGCCACGGCTTATCTCCCAGCAAATTGTGCCACCTTTGGAGCACAACTTCGGCGGAATCGCATTCGGCAGGAATGTTCTGTGGGATAAGTTCGTGTGTTTGCTCTATGCAAGATTGCACGACCGCTTTCAACATGTGCTCTGCAGTCGCGGTCAATTCGTGGACGTCTTTGGGAAAGCACCATTCAGCTTCGAGCATCCAGAACTCACTCAAATGACGGTTCGTATCGCTTTTTTCGGCCCTGAAACAGGGAGTCATGGTCCAGCATTTGGAGAGGGCCATCGCCAGTACTTCTAGATGTAGTTGTGTGGATACCGTCAAATATGCTTGCCTGCCAAAATACGATTGCGAACTTGCCTCTGAAGAGTCTACTTTGAACAGCTCACCAGCGCCTTCGCAGTCGCTGGAGGTCAGCAACGGCGGGTTCACTTTAGTGAAATTCTTCTGCTGGAAAAAATCCGCTAATACTGCCTCTACATGCGACCTGAATCTCAGCAAAGAGCTAATGTAATTGGATCTATGCTTCAGATGTGGTAAAGTTCTCAAAAATTGTAGGGTATGTGATTTTTTCTGCAATGGATAATGCGCTGTAACGTCACCGAGCACTTTAATGCGCTCGAGTGGTTCTGTAACTTTGAGTTCGAATGGCTGTTCCCTGTGGGGCGTGGGAACCCACTGCGCTGATGTGATGGCGACACTTTGCCCTGTCTTGATACTCTTGAGGAAATCTACCGGGCCTGAGTCTTGCAGCGGGATTGCAATTTTGAGCGTCCTGGAGGAGGTGCCATCGCGCAAGTCGATGAACGCGATCTTCTTGAGCAACCTGATTGACTGAACCCAGCCATTGACATCAACTTTTTGCTGCGGCCCCAGATCGTATAGTGCCTTGACTGTGTGGTAACCTCGTCTCCACATGACCTTTCTTGCACCCGCTTGTATGTGCAATGAGAAAGGCGCGATTGTCAAATTTGAACTAACGCTTTACTCGCGTACTCAATTGCTAGACATGCTATTAACACGCTATAACATACTCCAATAAATCGCAAAACCCAACAGGGTCGAATGAAGCTCCATCTAATTCTATAGAAAGCATTAAAAATCAAAATAACGTAATAATGAGTCTCAGGTCTTGGCACTGCTACAAAATGTCCAATTGAGGTTCGTCCTCCTTGTGCATCCTCTTGCTTTGAATCAAGCACCTGAGCTTCATTATCTCATCCGGCGTAAAATCTCTAAGCGTCAATTTCTGCACACAAGCGCCTTGCGGGCAATCTCTGGAGCTGTGTCCTTCGAAGTAGTTGGTTATTCCCTCCTTGTCGAAAACATGACCGCACTTCTTGGAGACCATAGGTTGATGGAAGGGCCTGCAGGTGATGGGGCACACCAGTTCTAGGTGGCCACCTTCGATTTGAAGCTCGTCCTCGGCAGCTTCTTCATCCGGCAGCATACACTGAGGATCTTGCCATATGTGAGGCAGTGCACGGAGAAGCTTATCCTGTGCCGTGTTCTGCAACTGCTGCAGAGGCGGCAGCTCTGCACCGTCTCCCTCCTCAGGGCTGCCGCAGCGTATGTAATCCCGCAACGACGGTGCAGGCTCAGTTGCGTACCTATCCCAAGTCTCCAGGCTCAAAGGCGGGTACGTGTCCGAGGCCTGTTTGTAACGTTGTTTGCCATCCTGAACTGCATTCTGCAGACGCAGACTGTCCTCTTCACATCTCTGTAACTCTTCATAGCTTTCACAGATGCCCTTTATCAAGTCACCGAGCTCCTGTGGGTTGGCTGTTTCTACCACTTGCCACAGCGTCTGTATCAACTCTTTCTTTGCGTCCTGGTACACCGGGTTCAATTCCACCACTCTCAAACTGTGGAACTGACTACAACGTAGATGCAGCGGCGCGTTACGAATCATGAGCCCAGAAGTGAGTGAATTGGTAGTGCTTCAGACCATATACGTGCTGCTACAAAATGGTGAGACTGCCAAAGTTTCTCTGGTAAAACTGACGAATGAGATACGTAACAGCGTGCTGGTTCGTCAACTCTCGCCGGGCGAAACACCACTCGACATAAACGACATACTTTCGATCGTCAAGCGAGTGCTACCAAACCAGCGCATCTCACTAGTGGAAGGACAGCTGAGCTTCCCGTACCTGCAGCTGCATGAGCTGCGCAACGAGATACTCTCGAGGAGCGATTCTCTGCAGCAGGCGCATGTGCAGGCCATCCAGAACCTCGAGGAGCAGATACTGAATCCAAGGAAAGTGGATCCCAAGCGGGAGAAGCTGTTACAACTGTACCGAGACACCGTGTTGAACAAGCTCAAC
Organism: Zygosaccharomyces bisporus; assembly: GCA_003707595.2. Taxonomy (NCBI): domain Eukaryota; kingdom Fungi; phylum Ascomycota; class Saccharomycetes; order Saccharomycetales; family Saccharomycetaceae; genus Zygosaccharomyces; species Zygosaccharomyces bisporus. The sequence continues at coordinate 51,424 of PPKA02000007.1, forward strand.
AAGGCACATACCCTGGACGATCTCTACCAGCGTATCCCGCAGAACCCAGTCGCGAAGGAGCAGATAGCGCTTGATGGCATCAAGAACGACACACCGTCGAGTGTGCACGAGCTGCAGTTTACGTTGCAGTTAGCCATCTGCAATGCGCTGGCGGCCTGCCCGAGCGGCTCGAAGGATTGGCAACTGGCGTGGCAAGCGCAGCACGAGTTGGCTGACACGGTGCAGTTTATGCGCAGAGCATTAGAGTAATTGCAAGGATATAAGATGTAGTGCCTAGAGAAATAATGGCAAAGAAA
>PPKA02000007.1:51819-200937 GCA_003707595.2 Zygosaccharomyces bisporus
AAATCTACATTTGTTTTTTTTTTTTTTTTCCTTCATTATGCGCCGTGATGGCTTCGAGTTCGGCGGCAGCGCTAGTCGGAACTGGGGCGGCAAGATTTTATAACGTAAGGTTTAGCGGTACCGAGTTAGCGCGCTGCAGACGCGTGGCGCATCACGGCGGCTCACACCGTGCTCGCTAGTGTTTGCGCCGCTGTTGCTTGAAGTTTGATCTTTAAATGAGTATGTTATCAAGAATTATTGATTTATTAAAATTTATTTTAAAAGATTGTAAATTTGAATGAGTACCACCACCTTTCACAACAGCCACCAAAAATCGTTCTTTCTCGCTGCACTCGCAGCGCTGAACTCGAAGTCCCGCGCTAGCATAAATGGCGTGCATTGTGTTCTTTTTGGAAAAAAAGAACCAAAAACCGTTGCAATAGTTACATATAATTATTTAAATAGTGATATTTTTAGTAAATCAATTAGTTTAGACAACATTAGTAAAGGTATTAAAAATGAATACTCACGTTTATTAAAAAATAATATACCTAAGTTAAATGATAAGAATATTTCCATGAATCATACTAATAATTTACCCATGATTATATCAATCTTTAAATAATCAACATAATGATCAGTAATATGAATAATTTATATGAATAAAATTATAACTTTGCCCCTTCAATCCATCTCATCGCACAAAGAGGCTCCCTCGTCCTGCTAAACAAGACTTGTTTAATCTATTAGCGGCAGCATAACAACCATGATTATATCTCAATGGTGGAGAACTCGCGCGGTTGCATGAGAAAAACATATACGTGCCTGCCAAGACTCCGCCTCTCGTGTGACGGCGTGCCTGCATGGCAGGACCTGGCTCACTCTCAAGGAAAAAAGAATAAAAGAGCAGAAATAAAAATAAAAGCAAAGAGTGCTTCTGGAAACAACCGAGATCGATCTATCAAAATACGTCTATCTGTCTACGAAGCAAACACCAAACAACCTCCCCTGCCCTTCCCGGCAGGCTTCGCTTACTACACCCACTTCACCCACTTGAACCACCTGGGCTCCACTAGCACGCACTCCCCGCGCGCGTAGACCTGCGTTCGCCCAAACAGCCCCTGTAGCCACCCGCTGACGCCCTGTTCCATGCCAGGGATGCTCTCCAGGCGGCCGCCAATGACACATTTGCGCCCGCGGCTCTCCACCACGCTCGCGCGCAGCACCACCAGCGACCCTGCAGGGACAGGTTTTTCAAATTGCAATTCCAGCTTGGCGGTTACCCCGCGCCCGCTGGGTAGCCGCGGAAACCCGCAGAAGCACAGCGCCTCATCCAGCAGCACAGAGAGCACACCGTGGTACACATGGCCGTTCGAGTCGCCGAGTTCCGGACCCAGGTGGTACACTGCGGCCAACTCACCCCGCTCGTCGTCGCGGAAGATCAGCGGGTCATTCTGCAGCCTGCCATGGTTGCTGAGCAGGCCCTGACCGACGTGGTTGGCGCGGTGAGCAGCGGGGATCGCCTCGCTCATGCGGCTGCTGTGAGGCCAGACGCCCAGCTCGCGGAACGTGCGAGTGCGTTGCCAGCGCTCCACGACGTCAGGGTCTGTCTGCAGCGATTCGTGCGTGACGTCAGGCCAGACGCGTAGGAATCCCGCAGTGCCGAGAGTGAGGCCCGCGAGTGGTAGCAAAACGACTCTGTTGAGCGCGGAAAACATAACGCTATGTGTGTGCTTGCTTGTGTGTGCTTGTGTGCGTGTGTGTGTGCTCTGGCTGGGGGAGCTCTTCTCCACCCCCCCCTGGCCGCGCCCACTGCCCGACTTATACGCTGTTCCGCGCCGGGTCAAGCGCCGGAGCGGAGCGCTCCGCGGGCGCGCTCCTTTAGTCCGGGTGGCACCTTGGGCGCACGCGCGTTTCCGGCTTTCTCGGCTCGCGCTCCGGCTTCGGCGCCCCCCTGCCCCGCGTTTCATTCCGCTTCCCCGCGCCGCTCCCCCACAGCGCTTCCCCGCAGTGGCGCATCTATTTAAGCCGCGTGGCTTTAGTGTCTTTTTTACCCCGCGTACTTGCATGGACCGAGATCCATTCATCGAAACTCACACCCACCCGCATAGAGCGATAATGGCAGACAAGGACAGACAACACTCCGCGGAGAAAGACGGACCGCTCTTCCAGCAGGTCACGAACGACGAGCTGACGACGACTACGCACACGCCTTCGCCCGCCTACGGCGGCGGCGGCGGCGGCAGCAGCGGCGACGACTCCAGCGAAAAAGCCGCTGACTACTCCGCGACACAGGAAAAGGCCGCAGACAGCGACGCAGAGCGGCTAAAGGACCCGGGATGGCGCGGCAACAAGCTCGGGCCGCTGCCCGCGGAACGCGTCGCGCAGATGGGGCGCGAGTTCGCCGAGCAGTACGAGCTGCCCAACGACGACGATATCTTTGCGCGTGCCGCCCTGCTGGCACGCGACCCCGAGAACTACGCCAAGATGGATTTTTTGAGTGAGGACGAGAGGGCGGCGTGCCACGCGGAGAAAACGCGGCCTTGGACCTCGATGACGCGCCAGCTGATCGCGATCATCTGTGCGGCAGCCATGTCGGCGGCCGTGCAGGGAATGGACGAAACCGTCATCAACGGCGCGATGCTGTTCTACCCGCAGGTGCTCGGGCTCGGCAGCGGCAGCAAGCGCGACGAGTGGCTGCAGGGGCTCATCAACGGTGCTCCCTACTTGTGCTGTGCCGGCTTCTCGTGCTGGACCACCGACTGGCTCAACAACAGACTGGGACGGAAAAACGTCATCTTTGTCACGTGCGCGATCTCTGCCGTGACCTGCTTCCTGCAGGGGTTCGGCCCCACGGGGACGCGCGGCTGGCACTACCTGTTTGCATTCCGGTTTCTGCTCGGACTTGGGCTGGGCCCCAAGAGCGCGACGACCAACGTCTACCTGGCGGAGTGCGCGACTAAGGAGATAAGAGGCCGCACGACTATCTTTTGGCAGTTCTTCACCGCGTTTGGCATCATGTGGGGGTACGTGTTCACGCTGATCTTTTACCGTGTCAAGCCCAACGGCATCGGAGGCGGGCTCAACTGGCGGCTCACGCTCGGGTCCGCCATGATACCCGCGCTGCTTGTGATGATCCAGATCCCGTTCTGCCCGGAATCGCCCCGTTGGCTCATGGGTAAGGGCCGCTACCAGGAAGCGCTCACCAACACGGTCAAGATCCGGACGCACCGCCTGCTCGCGTGCCGCGACCTTTTCTACCAGCACATTTTGCTCATGGAGGAGGAGTCGCTGCAGCTGCCCTTCTGGGTGAGGCTCAAGGAGATGGTGACCATCCGCCGCAACCGTAACGGGCTGCTGGCCTCGTGCATCTGCGCGTTTATGCAGCAGTTCTGCGGAATTAACGTGATCGCCTACTACTCTTCGAGCATCTTCTTGAAGAGCGGGTTCTCCGAGATCAGCGCGCTGTGCTCGTCGCTTGGGTTCGGGCTGATCAACTTCTTCTTTGCGATCCCCACGTTTTTCATTATCGATAAGCACGGCAGAAGGTATCTGCTGCTGAGAACTTTCCCCTGGCTCGCGCTGTTTCTGTTGATAGCCGGGTTTGCATTCTGGATCCCAGACAGACAGGCGCGTACCGGTGTCGTGACGATGGGTATCTACGTGTTTTCCGCCATCTACTCGTTCTCGTGCGGGCCCGTGCCCTTCTTGATAGCCGCCGAGAGCGCAAACCTGGCTTCGCGTTCCCTCAACTCGTCGATCTTCACCGTCGTCCTGTGGGGGTTCAACTTCATTCTGAGCGTGACTTGGCCCAGCATGTTGGCCGCCATGACCGCGCAGGGCGCGTTCGGATTCTACGCGTTCTGGAACGCGATGGGATTCTTTATGGTTTATTTCTGCATCCCTGAGACCAAACAGTACACGTTGGAAGAGTTGGACGAAGTGTTTAACGTGCCACTGAGGACCAGAATCAAGTACAACTGGTTGGAGATGTGGCCCAACTTCCAGCATCACGTTTTGCGTAGAAAGCACGTGACTAGGAGAGCGCCGCTCGGCCCTCAGCTGTACTCGTTGAGCGACTGGGAGGAGAAGCCCGAGCAGGAGCATGTAGAAAGGGTGGCGACTTACTCTTCGAGCCGCAGCGACCAGGATTCTAGTGACGACGACGCCCAGAGCGGTCATGTCGTCCACGTGGAACGCAACATGACACAGGAGGTGTAAACGTGCCTCTTTTCATTTTTTTTTTTTTTTTTTCTTTATTTCTAGTAATAATAAAAATTTATTGTTACATTGTTTTGTAATTGATCTATCCAAAATTTTAAAATTAATCTTCAGTCAAGTAACAATGATCAAGTCGTCATAAGAAGGCGAATTCTCGATCCGCAGCCCGTGCTCGTTGGCGAGATGCAGCAGGCATATGAAGCAAAAACTTGTGGAAAGGTCTCGGCGCGCCTCCTCAGAGTAATGTGTCCCGAGCTCACGTGCCACGCTTTTGAAACTTAACGGCTCTGCGTTCTCCACGTCCTCCCTTGCCCGTAGCGACGTCACAGCATTCCACAGGTTATCCTTTAGTTTGCGCACGTCCACCTTCTTGGATACTCTGGCGTAATTCATCTTGCTTTCTTGCGTCAAAGGTAATGCTGCGGATGACGCCACTGGTGCCTCGGGCTCTTCAAAGGCCTGGTTGAAATCCACACCCGCATCACAATCATCAAAGGGGTTCTCCAACTCTCCCTGCATCACGTCGCTGTCATGGGTGGTCTCCTGCTGCTCTTTACGCTCGTAATTCTCGGCCCAGAACTTCTCATCTGCCAGCGTGGGCACAGGCTGCTCCTCTGCCGGCGCATAAGGCTCGGTCGCTCGAGATTCTTTGGTCTTGAACAAGCTCATTTTTTGACCCGGTTTGATAAACAGGCTCGTTATCTTGTCACTAGAGAAATGGTAGTCATCGGGTAGTAGATAGTGCGTTTCGTTGGTTCGCAAGCGCTGCGGCATTTCTATGTTGGTTCGGCGCTTGTGCGTGCTAAAGATTTTCTCCTCGAGATTGTCATCCAGTTGGAAGAAGTCGATTTCAAACGGTTTCTTTTTGTTAGGCGGGAGAGTATCTCCAGTTGTTGATGCTGTGGGCACGTCGGGAGTTGCCTTAGGTTGGGCAGACTCGGAGTGAACAGGGCCCGTTGTGGTGTTGGATTCCTTGCCAAGATTCTTCTTAAAGCTACGCACTTTCCAGTGTTCCCTACCCCTCCAGTTGCGCTTTAAAGTCTCGTCAAAATACGCCATCAATTCTTGTTCAGACACTCGGTCAAATCCCGTATTCTCTCGTTCTGGTTCTCTCGATTCCTCTGCCAGACTCGCTACCGGTTCTAGTTCGTGGTCATCTGCCTCCATCGGGCCCAGATCCTCATCAAAAGCCGGTATTTCGTCATCATGTGTTTCTGGGACAGCCTCCTGTAACTCCTTTTCGCTTAAAAAATTATCGAACTTGTTGTTCACATCTTCGATAAACGTCTTGGCCTTGTCAATATCTTCCACAACTCCTCGCAGCTGCGGTATCGATACAGATACCTCGCAGTTATTGATGTGCTCGAAATTTATGTAATCCATTCCGAGGGCTAAAATTTCATCCTCCATCATGGAACTTTCGTTCAGGTTTGGATCCTCGGCCTCAGATGTATCATGAGGCGCTTCTTCTTCTGCTTCTGTAACGTCCCTGATAGCGGTGTCAAACACAACTCTCCCTGAGCAATCCACGCTCAACGTGTTTAACAAGAAGCTCTTGGCGCCGACCTCGTCAAAATCCACCAATGCTTTCTTGAAGATTGGATCAATATTAAGTTCCTGATCTAGTTCCTTCATTTTTATCTGATCAAAATCTACAAGTGTAGTCTCTAGTACCCTATTGAGAATTCTTCTTCTACCCTGCATCTCCACATCGTTTGACACCGGCAAGCCCGTTGCCGCATCGATTTGGAGACCATCTTCACTTTCATCGTCGTCATTGCCATCACCATTTTCACCACCCCGTGAATCCTTGTTTTTCTTCTCCTTGCTCTGGGCCAACCCACTCAATAGCTTTCCTGTTTCTGTCGTAACAGAGTCGACCCTCGATGAATATATCTTGACGCATCCATCCAAAGTAGCAGAGGCCTTCTGGAAGTTGATATTATTTTCACTATCCCTTAGCACTTGCAGGTCATGGAAATAGTCTATCAATGCAAAATTCCAGCTATTCCTCGAGTTTATCTTATTATCCGTGGCCATCTTAATCCACTCCTCAAAATTCGCCATCATTGTGGATCTGTTGGTAAAGAGACCTTGATCATCCTCGGTATGGTGGACCTCATTTCGTATCCTGGTGCTCATGGCTTATTTACTCCCCACGTAAAGTTGGGAGCCGATCAATTAACCCTAGAGTTATTTGGCGTAAGTGATTCTGATTTATACACTATTTTTTGATATGTAGTTTCTTGCCAAACGTACGTAGATAGTGATTAACACACGGTCTTCGAACGTTCAAGCCCATTTTCTTAGCCATCTCATAAGTCTTGTAAAGCCAAGAGCGGCTGCAATAGCGCTAGTGGTGATTAGTATACCCACCAATTGGTTGAGTATTCTTCTTTGCCTATTGGAAATTTCTACCGCCCGGTGATATGGCACGTCAGCTCTGAAAGATATCATCGTGTACAATGGCAACCATTTACCCTTCAACAGGCGGCCCAGTGCTCCGTCTATTTGTTTCTTTAGAAGGAACAAAGTGGAAGTAACGTCGTGGGACATTTCTTTGTAATTATTTTTGGCAAGTGCGATTATAGCAACCAGATCCTTGTGTCTCGTTTCGCTGTAGCGTTTGAAGGCCACGCTGCGATCACCTCTGTGCTTGTCAAGCAATTGCATCAGTACCCGAACATCTTCAAATCCGCAATTCATGCCTTGTCCATAGAATGGGACCATGGAGTGAGCAGCGTCGCCCAAGATGATGGCTTTGCCACCTTCTACATGGTAGGGATTGCATTCGACGCACATAAGGGCCCCCTTGGGATAACTAATGAACTTCCGGACAGCTTCGTCGATGCCCATCAACTCCATGGCGTCAGGGAAGTTTTCGGATAGAAACTGACGAGTTGTTTCTTCGTCTTGCACAAGAGACTCCACTAATGACCAAGGCCCAAAAAATGTCGAAGTGAAAGACCCATCAGCATTGGCGAGCGCAATGAGCATATAATTGTGACGCGGCCAGATGTGTAGATGGTCTGGGGCGATAGAGAAATGGCCACCAAATGACGAATTATATTTTTTAGATTTTGGAATGTACAACTCGATGTAGCAGCTGTCAATGTACTCCTGGGCATAATCCATCCGCATCGCCCTCTGCATCTGATATCTAGTTGATGAAAATGCGCCGTCACAACCAACTAAAAAGTCGCATTCGACGGTTTCCACTTTATCCTCTCCTGTAGAGAACAGGCATGTTTGCTTGTCATCACCAAATCTAGTCTTCACCAATTTGTGTCCAAACCTTATTGAGAGCCCTGCACGATCTAACTCATCCAACAAATAATTGTTCAACACAGCACGATCTATCGAATTAATACACTCACCAAAGAGGCCGTAGATTTGTGATTCTTGGTTGCCTTGCAGATCATGTATCATGCGTCCTTTCATGGGAATGACTTCTTTGTGCACTCTTTTTGCAATTTGTGCATCAACGTATTCCAAGGCCGTTATTCCACGAGCTGAGATTGCCAAATTAATAGACCTTAAATTACGGTCCTCTGTCGACGCATCTCGAGGGTCCAACCTGTAGTCAAATACCGTCACTTCATACCCTCTCTTTGCGAAGGCCAACGAGGCTAAACAGCCAACGAGACCAGCACCAATAACTATAACCTTTTCGCCCATGCTAACAGCGTATTTCAGGACAACTGGAGAAGAGGTGGAATGAATATATGTCTTCAATGTAAATTACTGTCGTTGTTCTTGTTAACCTTCAATTTTTCCATTTTAGCTCATCGCCCGACGGCAGCCGGAATAAACAAAACGTTGCGTGAGCTGAATCTAAGTCCGCTCGTTCCTGCCAGCCTGATTCTCCACAAGCCCTCCCCAAAAGGCATACATTCAAAGACTTATGGCAAACTAAAGGACTCCCATTGTATCTTGTAGATCAAGAACTCTTAATAGGCTTTCATCCGGCAAAACTTCCCGCTATAGAACCCGGTCGGACAGGAGTTGAACAAACATTGCCAGAATGTGCTACCGTATTCCCGAAGCTTCTGAATGAACCGCAAGACTAGTCTTGTAAGGTTTCCCTTGGTACGGGGAACTGAGTTTCGTAGTACGTGACTTCAGTTTTTTTTTTAGTCTTCGAAGCTCTAGAAGATCATGAAGTTCGCCACCTTATAACCACTCTTGAAAGGTAGAGATACCATATCAAAGGAGTGGTTTTGAGCCCTTAAGAGCAGTTTAGCTGCGTTTTGAGTCTCTATATTTCATAATCTAGGTTTGTTTTGCTAGAAAGTAAGCTCCACGGAAATGAGTTTGTCGAGGGTGTTAGTGCCCGCCGCTGTGAAGCTGACTCCTAGAATAATCCCTGGATTAGTTTTCATGGGCTCTAGATGGCCTAAATGTACTTTGACACAGTATACTGGGAGATCTATGGTGTATCGTCGCTGCTACAGCGTCGACAACAAAGATAACAAGAATAAAGACAAGGAAGAGAGTGAAACTCCGAGTAATCCGGAGAAACCCAAGAAAAGTGAAGCTGATGCTCAGCTTGGATCCCAGCAGAAACCTAAGGGACCTGTCTCGCATGCTGTGCTGGCGTCCAAAGAACAAGAGGCTAACAGAGATTTAACAAATCCCGATGCACAGGCTGCCTTTTACAAATTACTGCTGCATTCAAATTATCCACAGTATGTTGTTTCGAGGTTTGAAACACCGGGTATTGCATCTTCTCCAGGTTGCCTGGAGCTTTACATGGAGGCACTGCAGAGGATAGGAAGACACGCAGAGGCGGATACTGTGAGGCAAACCTTGTTGACGGCTAGCTCCGCAGGTGCAGCAAACCCTTCCCTGGCATCTTCTTCAGGTAACACTCCAGCATATCGTGGTACTTTTCCATCTCTTTATTCGCCTTTCTATGGAACTCGCAAGGAGCCCCTTCACGTGGTCGTCACGGAATCCACTTTCACGGTCGTTTCCAGATGGGTCAAATGGTTGGTCGTGTTAGGTCTTCTGACCTATGGTGTATCTGAAGCTTTCAAGTACATTTCAGAGAATACGACGTTACTGAAATCCTCCGAAGTTGCGGACAAATCTGTTGATGTGGCCAAGACCAACGTGAAGTTTGACGATGTATGCGGTTGCGACGAGGCCCGTGCTGAGTTGGAAGAAATCGTCGATTTTTTGAAAGATCCTGCCAAATACGAATCGCTTGGCGGTACTTTACCTAAGGGTGTTCTTTTGACAGGACCACCAGGTACCGGTAAAACTCTCCTGGCAAGAGCCACAGCTGGTGAAGCTGGCGTGGATTTTTTCTTCATGTCTGGGTCGGAATTTGACGAGGTTTACGTTGGCGTAGGCGCTAAGCGCGTTCGTGAGTTATTTTCTCAGGCGCGGGCTAGAGCCCCTGCCATTGTTTTTATCGATGAATTGGATGCTATTGGAGGAAAACGTAACCCTAAAGACCAGGCGTATGCTAAACAGACATTAAATCAGCTTTTAGTTGAATTGGATGGATTTTCACAGAGTACTGGTATAATTATCATCGGTGCCACTAACTTTCCTGAGGCGCTCGACAAGGCTTTGACTAGACCGGGCAGGTTTGACAAGCTAGTCAATGTGGATTTGCCTGACGTCCGTGGACGTACTGACATATTGAAGCATCACATGAAAAAGATTACTATGGCTAGTGACGTCGATCCTACTATCATCGCCCGTGGTACCCCGGGTCTGTCGGGTGCAGAGTTGGCCAATTTAGTCAATCAAGCTGCAGTTTATGCATGTCAGAAGAACGCTATCTCGGTAAACATGACTCATTTTGAGTGGGCTAAGGATAAGATTTTGTTGGGGGCTGAAAGGAAAACCATGGTTCTCACTGAGGCATCCAGAAGAGCCACTGCTTTCCATGAGGCTGGGCATGCAATAATGGCCATGTTTACCCCAGGTGCTACACCTTTGTACAAAGCTACAATTTTACCCAGGGGAGGTGCCCTCGGTATAACATTCCAGCTCCCAGAAATGGACAAAGTAGACATCACTAGGAGGGAATGTTTGGCCCGTCTGGACGTCTGTATGGGAGGTAAGATGGCCGAAGAATTGATATACGGAAAGGAAAATACCACAAGTGGTTGTGGATCAGACTTGCAAAATGCCACAGGCACCGCTAGGGCAATGATTACTCAATACGGCATGGGAGATCAGGTGGGGCCGGTCAATTTAGCGGATAAGTGGGATACATGGTCTGACAAAATCCGTGATGCCGCAGACAAAGAAGTGCTTGAACTGCTGAAAGAATCAGAAGAGAGAACAAAGAAAATGTTGACGGACAAAAGCTTGGAACTACACAGACTGGCAGAAGGTCTTATAACTTATGAAACCTTGGATGCCAAAGAAATGGATAAAGTATGCAAAGGGGAAAAGCTGGGCAAGCTAACATCTTCCTCAAACACTGTTGTTGAAGGTCCCGATAGCGATGAACGTAAGGATATCGGTGGGGATAAACCCAAGAGACCTGCTCTTATAAATGCATAGCGTCATTCCCTTGCAACAATTTGTAGATTTTAGTACCCAAAAATACAACTACGTTGATTTTAATGAACCATTACGTCGAGGATTAGATAAGAAATACTTTCATGCGTTGTAAATAGATTCGAAAATCCTATTTTATTATATAATATTAAATGTGATTTGATGTCATGTCCGAGGCCTCTTTTCAGGTGACTCTTCTTGGCCTTCAGATGAACGCTTTCTTTTCAGTTTATTCAGCAATACCTTTGGATTTTTAGAATACAACACTTTGGCCATGATTGCCTTTGCTTCCTCCAAGGGTACTCCCGGAGAATTTTCGATAAGATCTTTGCAGGAATTGATCATTGAGATCAACTTTTCAAAGGAAATGCTTATTCCAGTCTCCGTTGCAGATTTTTCAGTCTCCTTCGTCGCGCTGTCGCCATAATTGTTGCCGTGAAATTTAAGTTCGAGGTATCTTGTTGTCAAGGCCTCATCCTCCAACATTAAGACCGCCAATGTTATTTGAGGAGGCGGATAAAAGTAGACTGCATCTGTTAACAGAGCGTTGGTGATTCTTTTCTTACATCTGTCGTAGATTTGCCCCATATATTTCAGATCAACTTTGCCATGAAGCACCACCTGGATGTCTAGAAAAAATCCATGCAAAGCTTTGTATGGATGGTGATTCATGAGACAGAACTTAAGACTTTCCAACAATTGGAACTCGTACTTGAGAATTTCGTCTTTAGATCCCTTAGTTTTGGCAGCAAACCAGTCGATGCCAATGAAGTAATTCTCGGATTTGCAAGCTAAAAAGATAGTGGTAAACACAATTGTTTTGGGTTCGAGCTGCATGACTGAGTGTTCCAAAAAGAATCTTCTGAAAAAGGTTATGGCGGTTGCCACCACCTCGGTAGGTAAATTCAGACGTTGTGCAATGTCCTGAACTTTCTGAGCGTAAAAATTTACCAACTTCATCTCTTCATCCACAGTGACTGGCACTGCTTTCTCTTCGATCACTTTTAATTCCTCCTCGGTTAACTGGTCTCTATGCTCTGCTATGAAATTGCGCAGGTCTTGCTCCACTGAACTGACAGCCTGTGCATTGAGTTCGGTACGCTTTTGACGCAACTGATCGGGTACGAACGACCAAACTCTATATTGGGACGAGTGTCGGAACAGATCATCATCTGTTAACCTTTTGTAATTGGGAGGCTTGGCAGGGCCATTATTTGGCCGTGCTGAATCGTTTGACATGGTCGCTATTCACAAGATTTTAAGTGGTTTTTTTTTTTTTTCGCAAGTTGTTCTTCCAAAAGACAAAATTTGAGCGCTAATAAAGCAGATACAAGAGTAAATAAAGATGATCGTTTTAGATATCCATTATAATCTTAAACTCATTCGTTAATGATATTTAGTTGATATTTTCAAAATATATTGTTTCAGACAAGTTTTTTCTCGTTAGACACAGTTTAGAAAGTGGCAACAAAGGACTCGGTGACAGACTTCACCTTACCCAACAAAGCGTCGTCCAATTGACCCTTCTCTCTGATGGCGTCCATAATGTCACCGTGGTTGGTCTTGACGTAGGACAAGAAAGCGCTCTCGAACTCGTTGACTCTCTTGACATCAATGCTGTCTAGGTAACCGTTAGTACCGGCGTAGATTACTAGAACCATCTCTTCGACGGCCAATGGGGAGTATTGAGCCTGCTTCAACAACTGGGTCAATCTCTCACCTCTAACCAAGGTCTGCTTGGTGGAGGCGTCCAAATCAGAACCGAACTGGGCAAAAGCAGCGACTTCTCTGTATTGGGCCAAGAACAGCTTCAAAGAACCAGCAACCTGCTTCAAAGCCTTGACCTGAGCGGCGGAACCGACACGGGACACGGACAAACCGACGTTGATAGCTGGTCTGATACCCTTGTAGAACAACTCAGCTTCCAAGAAGATCTGACCGTCAGTAATGGAGATGACGTTAGTTGGAATATAAGCAGACACATCACCACCTTGGGTCTCGATAATAGGCAAAGCGGTCAAAGAACCACCGCCGTTGGCGTCGGACATCTTAGCAGCTCTCTCCAACAATCTGGAGTGCAAGTAGAAGACATCACCTGGGTAAGCTTCACGACCAGGTGGACGTCTCAACAACAAAGACAGTTGACGGTAAGCCACAGCCTGCTTGGACAAGTCATCGTAACAAATCAAGGCGTGCTTGCCGTTGTCTCTGAACCACTCACCGACGGAGGCACCGGTGAAAGGAGCCAAGTACTGCAATGGAGCGGCTTCAGAGGCAGTAGCGGCGACGATGACAGAGTACTTTAGAGCACCACGCTGTTCCAAAGTCTGCACCAGCTGTGCAACGGTGGATCTCTTCTGACCAACGGCGACGTAGACACAGTACAACTTCTTCTTCTCGTCGCTACCGTCGTTCCAGTTTCTCTGGTTCAAGATGGCATCCAAGGCGACAGCGGTCTTACCGGTCTGACGGTCACCAATGATCAACTCTCTCTGACCTCTACCGACTGGCACCAAGGCGTCGACAGCCTTTAGACCGGTCTGGACTGGCTCGTGCACAGAGGTTCTGGGCAAGATACCTGGGGCCTTCACCTCGGCCAAGGAGTAGGAGGCAGAGTCAATTGGTCCCTTACCGTCGATTGGGTTACCTAGAGCGTCGATGACACGACCCAAAAGGCCTGGGCCGACTGGAACCTGGACAATCTTACCGGTTCTCTTCACCAACTCACCTTCTTTGACTAATCTGTCGGAACCGAACAACACGATACCGACCTGGTTGGGCTCCAAGTTCAGAGCCATACCTCTGACACCGGAGGAGAACTCGACCAATTCCTCGGCCTGGATGTTGTTCATACCGTAAACACGGGCGATACCGTCACCAATGGACAAGACTCTACCGGTCTCGTTCAAGTTGGCGTCGCCAGAGATACCTTTGATTCTCTCCTCCAAGATGGAGGTGACCTCGGTGGGCTGGGCCTTGGCAGAGGCGTATCTTCTACCAGCGATCATGGTGGCAGGTCTGGCAATGGCAGCAACCCTCGAGATTCTGGCCATGTTGCCGGCAGCAGCCTTGGCAACGGAACGAACAGCAGTAGCACGGGACAACATTATGGTTCAAATCGATCAGTACAGTGAGATAGAAAACTAACTTCGAGTATCCTTTCTTCTTCTTTCAATTGGGAATATATAATAAAAACTTTTCAAAAACGTTTTAACAGTTTTGAAAATCGTGCAAAGAAAAGGCTAACACTTTATTGAGAAGAAAAGGTTTGGAATTTGAAGTATAAAATGGACGTAGTTTTCCACCGTTCACGTTCAACTCTGGGGAGAGTAGGAATGAGTAAGAATCGACAAGAATTAAGTAAAGGAGAGATGTAAAGTAAAAGGAATTACAACAACGATGAAACGAGAGGTGAAAAGTTTCAAACCAATAGGTAGGTTTTTTTTTTCTTTTACCTTTCATCAAATCTCGGTAGCGAATCAATTAATTTCTACTCGTTGGCGAGCAGAATTCTGTTCTCGCATCGCATAGCGTGCCCCTGTCCGGACTTCCTGCTGGCATCCAACTCAGTAGGCTGCCTAGCGCGCTCTGCCTAGAGCTACGCCTAGTGAGAAGCGGCCCCTGCTGAACACAGTGTGACACTGAGCCTAGCGACGCCGTGGCTTCCGCCCCGGCCTGTAGAGTGTCCGGATAAAGGGGGGTGCGCCGAGGAGAAAAAGGGTCATATTATTGGCCCAAACACCACTGGAGCCCAAGATTTTCGGCTCTGTGATTGGTTGGCGCGAACTTGAGGCGGGTAACGGGACGCGTGCGTGTCACATGACACTTTGGTAATCGCATGCCACATCTACTGCGGAGGTACTAAGATGCTACCGCCTGGCACGCCAGGCTCGGTGCCAAGGTGCCAGAGGGGGCTTGTTCGAGCAGTCTGCCCCTGAACAAAATTGCAGATCATCCTGTGTCTTTGTATTTATGTAGGGTGCTAAGCGAGCACGACGCGATGGCGCCCGGCATAGGCTGTGACGGGGGGGTGGGACAAGTAAAGTCTGAGTTGGGATGGTCGTAGATGCAGAAGTGTTTTGGTTTTGTATTTTTTTTATTATTTTTCGTATCAGATAGAAGTTACTAAACAGACAGCTTCTGCTTCTCCGTGTTCAAGTCGATACAACTGTCGCGAAAGACCCGCCTGTTGAATTATTGCAAGAGAATTGATAAAATAAAAAAAGGGAGCGCTGGTGGATGCAATAATGATTTGTTTTTGCTTTTTTTTTTTATTTCGATAAAAATTTATCAAACACACTGCTTCTCCTTGCTTAAGTCGGTACACTTGTCGCAAAAGACACGTTTGTTAGATTATTGCAAGAGAATTATTATAAAAATATATATATATATATATATATATATATAAAGAGTACTGGTGGATGCAACAACGTTTTGTTCTTTTTTCTTTTTATTTTCGAGAAAAGACTATTAAACACACTGCTTCTCTATGTTCAATTCGATACAATTGTCGTAAGGGACACGTCTGGTGCAAGAGAGTTGATAAGTAAAAAAATACAAAAAAATAAAAAAAATTACTTGACGCGCGCCTGCGATGCACTTTGTCGCAGGCTCGAGTGCATTTCAAATATCTGATCTCCGATCACTCTTGTTTTCAAACACTTCTTCGCGCTTCAAGATCACGGTTGGAGTCGACCCCACACTCTACGAAAACAGACAAACAGAGCGGACAATCGAGTGCCATCCAGTTCCTGCTGGAAAGATCTTCCAAAGCTGCGCTCCTTTTTTTTTTCTTGTCCCGATAAAATATTGTAACGGAAATTTATCGTTTAGTGGCCAATACGGTGCACGCCAGACAAAAAATGTTCACCCGGCGGAAGCACAGAAGCTATGTCCTGGGGTAAAAAGCTGTCCCAGAGAACTTTCTATATAGCGAGTTTGTGCGTATGATACAAAAGGCGCCGTACAATCGCCGGCGTCCAAGCATAAGCCAATGCCGTGACAACGAGTATTACCAAGAACCAAAATTAATTTTGCAGTAGCTGTCTGAAACATTTTTTTACATTGGAATTACAAAACGTAATAGTCACCAAATTGCAACCAGTCAACGTGGCCTCAGCTTTCATTATAATCAAAAAGGGTTGGAAAATGGGCAGACAAAGACAGTCGAAAAAAAAAAGAATATGCCATAAAATTGCATTTCATAGTAAAATCTGAGGACTTTCGATAACTTGAGCGCTAGCGTCTCATTAAATGGTTAAAATACCCATCGGATGATAAAAGGGCACTCTGCCAGCCAATTTCTTTAGTGTTGAAAGAGCATCTACTCTATATAAGAAGTACATGCAGGCCTTTTCCCCTTCAGATACCTGTAAAGAATTATGATAGGAATAAATAATGAAATAAAAATTTCCAATTTTAATTCTATCCAAACTTTTTTTTCTTCTTCTTTTACCTTTAATCCTACGCCATAACATCAGCACTTTCCCTCCTCAGATCAATTACTTCTCTACTTCATCGCAGATTATACTACATGACAGAATTTCTTCTTCGCAGGAACTCATTATCTCTACTACAACAATAAAAAAATAAAAAGTGTTGTGGTCCTAACCAGACTAAAAAGGTGTATAAGAATTGAATAGATGTGAACTATAAGAGTTTATGCCACGGAACTACGCCCTCTTTTTCATAAATATCGTTTCATTTTTCTTCCTTCGCCTCCCAAAGGGAACGTACAAATAAAGAGTAAATATAGTTTCCTAGCGCATGATATCTGCTAATTCTTTCACCAAGGGCGTGCTACTACTTTAAAAGGATCAACCAAGCTGCAGGTTGGAACAAGCGTTGCAAGGAACTTGGACTGCTTCTTTTATTTCTGTTGACCCAAATACTTTTTCGCCGCGGTCATGTGTGCATAAAGTCATGCTCTCTTGACGATATACCTGGTATCACCCAGCGCTCGAGTTCTACAAAAAAAGTAAGGGCCGGGGGGCGAGGCTGGGAGAAACCAGAACTGACATAGTTTCTTCGATTAGAACTCCAGGTAGAAACTACCTGCAACAGTGTTACAAGTGACTAATGGTCACATTTGGCTAAATATTAATCCTGGAGTGGGTCGTCTTTCGGGAAATCAAGGACGATATATAAGCGTCATGAACAATGATCTCACAAAGTATCCTTCGCATGCCTATAGCAAGGCTGATCGACGAGAAGACGAGGACGAGAACCACGACACAAAAAAAAAGGTTCTAGGTGTTTTCATGATTGTCTTAAGTGTCTTTGCCTTTTTTCTATTGCTCGGTTGGCCGGTCAATGGTCGCTGGCTACCTTCTTCTGCCGCGGAAGGCCCTGGAGTTGTAAAAAAGACCAGCCATCATCACACGCTGCTACCAGATAATGAAACTAGAAAGGCATCTAAAAAGCTCTATGAATTGCTGGTGGACATAGATGGAGCGTTTTATGATGCGGAGAATATGGTGTTGGGGGCAACGATTTTCTCTCCACATACCTACTCAAGACAGCCATACGTAGCGAACGGCTACATTGGCTCTCGTGTGCCGAACGTAGGTGCTGGTTACGCAATGGACACGTGGAATATTTGGGCCAATGCGGGAGAAGAGCTTCCTGGGGCCCTTGAAAATGGCTGGCCATTAAGAAATCAGAGGTTTGCTGGGGCGTTTGTTTCTGATTTTTACTGTCTGGAAAAGACTTTGAACTCCACGAATTTCCCAGAGCTTGACGAGAATGGCTACACTACAGTGATATCTTCGATTCCACAATGGAGTAACTTACAATTCTCCTTGGACGAAGAAATATGGTTCAATCCTCAAAATGTTACCAAGGAAAATGTGACAAACTATAGGCAAGAACTATCGATGAAAAACGGGATCGTTACAACACATTTGGATTGCTTCGATCAGTTGATTCATGTTGAGACACAAATCCTGGCACACAAAAAAATATACCCCCTCGGAATTGTCTCCATGCATGTTTCACTTAATGTGGATCAGTTGGCCCCCGATGTGTCCTCAATTGAAATTAACTTTTGGGATATCCTCGATTTCAACACTTCACATAGGACTGTATTAAGGGACCTGGGTTATGATGAAGGTATCTACATGGTAGTAGAGCCTGACAACGTCCCTTATTCGAATGCTTCGATGTTTTCCACATGCACAATTGATCGGAATGATGTAACGTTTAAATATGGGGGAGCTCATTCTGAGAAAGTCTCACAAAACGCATCAGTCCTCCTCACAAAAGATGAGCCCAACGTTACCGTCCATAAATATGTTGGCATAGCGTCCTCGGAATACATCGGTGGGTCTACTTTAGATTTTGCCAAAGAGATTGCAAAAAGTAATAGTGGAAACTATGAGAAAGTTTTGGCGGAACATAATGGCGCATGGAAAGCTGTTTACAATGATGCGTTTATAGAAATTCCGTCAGACGAAATTTTGGAGATGACAACTAGGTCGTCTCTTTACCACCTGCTGGCCAACACTAGGACGTACAACGTATCGGCGGAAAGGGGTCTACCTGTGGCAGTATCCGGTTTATCATCAGATTCATATGGGGGCATGGTATTCTGGGATGCTGATTTTTGGATTCTACCCAGTATTCTACCCTTTTTCCCAGACATCGCCAAGAATATTAATAATTACAGAAATGCTACTCATGAGCAAGCCCAACTGAATGCTCAACAGCATGGGTATCCAGGTGCAGTTTATCCATGGACCTCTGGGAGATTCGCCAATTGCACGTCCACCGGCCCTTGTGTGGATTATGAATATCACATTAATGTTGATATTGCCCTATCATCCTTTTCCATCTACCTAAATGGTGCGAAGAGCATTGACGATGATTATTTAAGATATACCACATGGCCGATGATTCGAGATGCAGCCCAATTTTTCACAGCTTTCGTGAAGTACAATAGTACCATTGGCAAATATGAGACGCACAACTTAACCGACCCTGATGAATTTGCAAATCATATCAACAACGGCGCCTTCACCAATGCAGGAATCCGTCTTTTGCTCAAGTGGGCTACTGACGTTGGCCATCATTTGCGGGAGCCTGTGGATGCTCGCTGGATGGAAATATCCGAAAAACTATACATTCCAATTTCAGATTCTAACATTACTTTGGAGTACTCAGGTATGAATAGCAGCGTTGAGATTAAACAAGCAGATGTTACTTTAATGGTGTATCCTCTTGGGTATATCACAGATGAACTAATCCTGAATAATGCTATTAAAGATTTATATTACTACTCGGAGCATCAATCTTCATCGGGCCCTGCAATGACCTATCCAGTTTTCGTCGCTTCAGCAGCAGGTATGCTGAATCATGGATCATCCTCCCAGAGTTATCTTTACAAATCTTTGTTACCTTATTTGAGAGCACCTTTTGCTCAGTTCAGCGAACAATCAGATGATAATTTCATGACAAACGGTAAGACTCAACCGGCTTTCCCATTTTTGACTGCCAATGGCGGCTTTTTGCAAAGTGTGCTTTTTGGTCTGACTGGCATCCGATATACTTACGAAGTCCAGCCTGCTTCAAAAAAGATTGAGAGATTACTAAAATTCAATCCAGTCGAGTTACCTCTGCTTCCTGGTGGGATAGCTATAAGAAATTTCAAATACATGGACCAGGTTCTAGATATTATCATTGATGACCAAAATGGTACCATCGTTCATAAGTCCGGAAATAAGCCAATTAAGGTTAAAGTTCCTGACAGAAGTTTGATTCGCGACCGCGATATCAAACCTTACCGCGGCGTCGAATCCCCCCACGAGCTTGACAATGAAAAGGAAGATGAAGTATGCACTTTAGGAAATACAACGTTATCGCGGGCCGCTCATTACTACACAATTAACCCAGGGGAAGAACTGATCTTACCCCTTTTCAAAATGAAGAAGAATGTGGAAGGCAACATCGTGGAAAGTAAGCAAATCACTAACTTAACAGGGGGCGTGCCCGGGGATGTTGCATTTTCAGCTCTGGATGGCAACAATTATACACACTGGCAACCAGCTGATAAATCGGCACCTGCTAAACTCTTGATCGACCTCGGCCAAAATAATTCGCAAGTTATCAAAAAAGGGATGATTATGTGGGGCCAAAGACCTGCGAAGAATATAACGGTGTCAATACTGCCTCATACTGAAACTGTGGGACAAATTTTGGAGGAGCTTACCGTAATTGCAGAAAATGCCGATGTTGGTGAAGAAACAGTCTTGGAAGCGCTTGAGGACGTCGGCGGTACCGATTTTCTGATAGCAAACCATGGCGACCAAGATGTGAAGGATTTGTTATCCTGGAGAGCTGACGACATAGAAGAAATCGTAAAGCAGCTTTCTGGCGTATCAAATATTGTGAGGGGTAAATTTGTGCCCATTTTGGAAAATTATCCTGTAACCCCCAATGAGCCGTACTTCAAAGAGATTTATGACCAATCGATCATAGAAATATTGCCCAGTAATATAACGGAATTTGCAATTGATTATGGCAAAATTGAACATAACAGCACCAGATGCTCTTACAAAACTTCTTCAAACAATTGTACTGAGTGGACTAAAACAAGATTCATTCTTGTAAGCATCCAAGGCAGCTATGACGATGATCAAGATCTCAAGGGGGGTACTATTAAGGAAATTATCTTCACAAGTTAAATTTGAAGATAAAAAAGTTTACGACCAGTTTATTTTATATGTTACATTGCTTTTCATAATTAATTTACGTTCAAGTTTTACAGTGATAATCTTGCAAATAAGCACGCATTTGGAGCAAGAACATCCACTTCCTTTCATTTGACGCAGGTGGCATAAGTATATATCTTTTTGTCATCTACAGTATACTCTGAGTTTGACTTTGTTTTAGACAGACCAAAAATGTTGGCAGCAACTTGAAGCTTGTTATAAGCGGAGACATCCAAAAATTTGCGAATTCTGTGGATCGAACACAGGACCTCCAGATTACTCGACCGAAGTTGTCTTCAGTCTGGCGCTCTCCCTACTGAGCTAAATCCGCTATTAATTAGATGGATACACGTTAATTCTCAAACTACAACTGCAGTGCGGAAAATCATCATTTTGCTCTCAATCCTCTTGACCCTGTCAAGGGACAAATAAGCCTTAAAAAAAAAAAAAAAAAATAAAGCGATATATAATTTCAAGGCATTGTAGCTTAGTTTTCCAAGAAACAACAAGACAGAAGCAAGGAGCGTTGTCAATACTTCCATATATCAATTAGCTATCTAACATGTCCGAATTTACCTCCTCTTTCCAAACTCAAATGAAGAGTTTCGATACCGTATGCCACTCATTGTTTGCTATTTTTTCTGCAATGCACTCAATTACTAACGAGAAACCCCATTGAATTAGAAGTACTCCGGCAACAGAGTGTTGCAGCAGTTGGAGGACAGGACCAACTTACCCAAGTCCTACATCAGTATTGCTTTGGCTGCCCTGTATCTGATTCTGATTTTCGTCAATGTCGGTGGGATCGGCGAAATTTTATCTAACTTTGCTGGCTTCGTGGTGCCAGCTTACTTTTCCTTGGTCGCCATAAAAACCACAACATCCAAGGATGACACTCAGTTGCTCACCTATTGGATTGTGTTCGCCTTTTTGAACGTTATTGAATTCTGGTCCAAGGCTATTCTGTATTTGGTGCCATTTTACTGGTTTGTTAAGACCGTATTTTTGTTGTACATTGCATTGCCTCAGACTGGTGGTGCCGTCATTGTATACAAGCGCCTGATTGCACCAGTGAGCGATAGGTATATTTCTGTGACTGAGGCGAAATCTGATGAGATCAAGGAGGCTGTCAACGATGCAGCCGGCAAGGGTCCCGCTGCTGGTAAAACTAGCGGTTTCTCTTTCCACCATTAAGTAAAATAAGAACTTTTTTTTTTTTTTTTGTTTGTTTATTCTTCTTTTCTCCCCTTCTTTTATCTATCTATCTACAAAGATCCATTAAATTTGTAGTCAAATTGCTCGTTGATGACAGTGCCGCGCACCTTGAAGTTGACCTTGACCCTCAATTTTAATTTGCCTGATCCGGTGACTTTCAATGACTGCTTACAAATATCGTCTTCGCTCAGGCTGTTGTGCGGATGCAGTTGCCCCATAATCAGCTTTTGAGTCTTAGGTACGGCACACAAGCTCTGAATGTCACTTATCTGTTTTAAGGCCTTAAAGTACATTTCCAATTGCGCAGCGCCAGAACCACAAGAGATGGTGTAAGCAAACACCTGCAGATATTCATCTTCATGAATCTTTACACTCTGGGCGGGCAATTGTACTGCTTCTGAAGCTGATTGTGACAGCAGCCCAATGCCTCTAGAATCAGAATGAACTGCTTTACTGGTTGTTTGTGAACCGCTAAACAAATCGGCCAGCAAATCTGGCTGTGCAACGTCAGGCTTTGACTTGCTCTGCTGAGATTCCTGTTTGACATCATCCTGGAAAAGGTCTAACAGCAAGTTTGCTTCTTTTGGTGGGTTTAGTTTAGGCTTGTGTGGCTGAGGGGATGTTCCTTTTTCATGCTTAGTTGGCTTATCAAAATTAGGCATTGTCTCCAACAAGGCCTTTTTGACCGATTTCGGTTGCCGAAAGATCACCTCATACTGCACGCTTTTACTCTGCAAAATCAAGTCTGGGTCCTTTGTCCGCCTTACTATGAGTTGTCTCAGATCCTCAATACACTTTGTATCGTCAACTCGCACCGACAACTTTAGCGCAGCGGTTAGGATGTAGTTAATCAATCTGCTATCCTCCGTATACTTGAGATTGCATTCGGAGAGGTAGCGTGTCAATGAGTTCTGGGTAATCAAAGGGCTTACTGCGCCTTCCAATATCATGTCGCCATATTCGCCAATACACCAGATGGACACCAACTGCCAGCCGACATTTTCCTGAGAGATTTCTAGCGACAGTTTTTCATCCAAGGAATATCTTAACATGTCCACCAATACGTCACGCTTGCCGGTCGAGTTCTTCGCGTTATTGATAGCGACAAGAATATCACTGATTTTATCAAGGGCGATATGCTTACCAACTAGCTTCAATATTTTCACAAACACTTCCAGTTCCCATTTTTCGTCCATGATGGAATATTTATCAAAGACGCCCACGAGGTGCTCTACGGTGAACACAATCAAAGAGTTGTCATCCTCGGTGGTGCGTTCTAAGAAGTGCAACAGTTCATCGACGACTTCCACGATATTGGCCTCGTCCAAGATGGCAAAGGTCAGTTCCAACGCCCTCTTACGAATAAAGACGTCTGGATCACGCAAGCACCTGGAGATGAACTTTCTGTGCCTTTGCACCGCGGTGGGCTGCTGTGGAACCACCTTCAAAAGGGTGTTTAGTGCTACGTACTTGACATTGTTATCACGACCCGAGAGAAATTTCGCCAGAATGTTAACGCCAAGCACACGCAGCGGTTGGTCTAAGTTCAAAGAGAAGATGATTCGGGTGGTCTCGTAAAGAATAGTCTGGCCTGTGCTCTTGGTACTGTCTGTGTTAGTAGCCACCTGCGTCAGAAGATCTGACAGTTTGTTGATATGCTGCATAATCTCGTGGCAGTCAAGCTCATCGCCGAGCTGGAAGAACAATCTGAGCGTATTGATCAATTCCACCTGTAGGAACGGGTCGCAAACGCCCTGCACATCGAAATCAGGCTCAAAATTCTTGGCGTTCAAATTCTGTAAAAGCAAAAACAGCTGTGGTAACACTGGGATGATCGGCGAGAGGACTCTCGAGACGAATTCGGCACTGGCATCCTTGCCCTGTTCGCCCTCAAGAGCACTGTCTGCCAAAAACTCGCGGTAGGCACCAAAACTTTCAAGCATGGATTGAAACACTTTAATTGCGCCGAGCAGCACACCATGCGTGCACATAGAATGGTTATTGAGAATGCCCGTAACCAGTTGTGACGAGAAGGTATCGAGCAGCGATACGTCCTTGCGAATCATCTTCGCAGTGCATTGTAGCGCCTTCTTGATCAGGAACGGGTCCCTAGAGTGGCCCAAAAGGCTTTCGACATCCGGGAAGACGTCTCTAGCCAACTCTGAAGACGATAGAAAGCCCAAAGTGGTCAGTGCCAGCGAAACCACATACTTGTTGGAATTGTTGAGGTCGTTGTTCAGCACGTTTGTCAGCAGCGTCAGCAGATCCTGCGACTCGTCCAGGAGCAGCATCGCCGACAGGTACCCCAAACGCTTGTCGGCGAAATCGTCCGACGCCAACAGATTGATGCATTCCACCTGGCCGAAGTGCGTTTTCTCACCCAGGATGTAAAGATAGAGCAGCTTCTGGATATTCTTACGCCTCTTCTCTGCGGGCAGATGGTCGTCTCTCAACCGCGTCCTGATCTTGGCAGACTCCTTGGTAATGATCGAGCGTTCTTCCGCCAGGGTCTTGGCATTGCGCACATCCTTGATAAAACTCTTGAGGGATGAGCCGGCCATTTGTGAAACTGCAATAGTACCTCTACGAGGTTATTCGATCTCTCAACTTCGCGTGTACGTGTATTTACCTACGTGCATAAGGGCTTGTTCTCATTCACCTGCATAACAGTGCTGGATCCTCGAGGACGAACAAACGACGAGAAAAACAAGAGCGAAGGGCGGGTAACACAAAAGAAGGGTAACAAAATAGCCGCCGACACCTGGCACTTCTCTTTTCGCTCCCTTTCCCTTTACGAACCGGGATCAGCCCATTATGTGCCTACTGCAGCTTCCGATTCTGGTAGCGGTAAATAGGAACGCCACTTTCAAGCAGGTCGGGTGAATTTGCCCCCCCGAAACCGTTTTCGGCTTCCCGGACGGAAAAAATTTTTTTTATTGCGCGTCGTCTGCCCATAATAAACGCTCAATGAGTAATGGCCGAAGGTTCGATTCCCCTTTGGACGGCTTTTACTGCACTCGCTCATTGCGAATGGAAGGGGCCGTTACAGCTAGCAACGAGCCACGGGGAACGTCTAGCGGCAGTTCCTTTTTTTCGACCAAGGCGATTTTGCAATTTAAGAGTGTTGAGGTAATTTCGGACGAAAAGCCATACTTTAGGAAAGAAAGGAGGGCCAACAGCAAGCAAGCCTGCATCTGACTCTGCATCTTGCCCTTGTTGATAAGAGGGAGAGGAGATCGTTGTTTAGAAGATTGTTTTCGTTGAAATCGTTTTGGTTAATTACTTTTTACCTTTTTACTAAGAGAGGGAAGTCGGTCAATCCGTCAAGTAGTGTAAGTAGAAACGATGCCTAACCCATCAACGATGACGGCAAGGCGGTCCAATGCGGGGTCCCCGGTGAAGAGGAGCTCCAGCATCAAGAAGACACTGACGTCCATGCTGGGAGCCTCTTCCAGCAGCAGTGGCACGCCTCCGCAGAGGCGTGCAACGGCCTCAGGTGCGCACGGCGCCACTTCCAGTGCGAATGTTAGCGGCAGCAGCCCTGACAAGGCCAGAGCAGCGTCTACGACCCAGTGGAAGACGCCCCAGAGGGCTAGTAACACAGCTGCGGAACCCAAGAGATCGAATACAGTGGGGGCCAGGCCTCGTGTGTCAAAGAAGAATTCAGGGTCCCCTTCCACCAGTTCCTCGGTGCGGGAGTCGCCGACTCCTCGGTCTGCTGCGTCGTCTACGGTGTCGAGTACTGTCACCAGTAGTACCACGCGGTCGAGCACCAGCACCTTACGGTCGAGTAACGGCACCGCCGGGACGACGCGGTCAAACAATGGCGCCGCCGGTACCACCAGGTCAAGTAGTATCTCTGGTGCTGCCCGACCAGCCACCCCAACAAAGAGCGGCTCTTCTCCCACCAAGAGGGGGGGAACCTCCAAAGTGACTCCAAGAAGTGCGGCCAAGGGACGGACCCTTGGCAGTACACCGCTGGGCTCTGTTGCCGCTGCTTCGTCTGCGACCGCGACACCTGGGCCCGCCACGCCTACGGCACAGGCACCGGCAAGAGTGCCAGCACCGGCTTTCTCGCCGACTCAAGAGGAGGAAATGGCCGTTTCGTCGCAGGCAGTCGGCGCCCCTCCTCCACCGCCTTCTTCCAAGGAGTTTCTACGTGAGTACTTGACTCAACGTGGGCTGCTGAGGCCGCGGGCTGTGTTTGAAAGGCCAGAGTTGCGTATGTCTATTGCATCTTCCGGTGACCACGTCTTCCTGCCAACCATGTCGTGTAATGATGACGAATACTTGGCTAGGTTGAATGGTTTCCGTGATGATGAGGATTTTGAAGTGCTAGACACAGCAGAGTCCCGCATTAATAACAGTGGCGATGCTGGTAATCAGGGACGTTCGGGCTCCAATGGTAATTTGAGGACTCGCGCTTCTATGACCTCGCTAAGCGGCAACGGCCATCGCAGCAGCAACAACCCATTTCGAACGTCTTCCTGGTCTTCAGGTTCGCTCAATTCACGCGCCTTTGAAATGGACGATTCCATGGCGCCCTTGACCATCGCAGTGATCTTGTCGCTGCCCAAACCCACCAAGATCTCCACCGTGGAAGTGCAGTTATGTTCCAGAATTAGGATCCATTGGTACGCAGGAGTACCGCCTACGAAATCTTTCAACGAAGAGAACTACAGTGCTGGATCATTGAATTGGAGTTTGAACACGGAAAACATGAACGTCTTCATTCCTTCAAACGTCTCGTCGAAGGAGAAAATTATAGAGAACAACCGAAATGTCAGGCAGGTGAGTCTCTTTAAGAACAACTCTGACCACGACAGGATCTATTTGGAAAGAGGCCGCGCAAGGAAGGACCTGATCAAAGAAGCTTTGACGAAAAAACCCCAGACGCTGCAAGCTGGTGATTATGTGTACATCATACCGGTGGCGTTTGCTAACCACATACCCGAATCGCTGTATTTACCTTCAGCGCGCGTCCACTATAGGTTTTGCATCGCCACGAAGATGCTCGATGGGAAGGCCCGCACTCCCTCTTCACAGCAGCAGAAGGCTCTGCAAGAGGAGAGAGCTGCTGATGCGGAGGCAAATGGCCATAAAAAGTTCGGCCTCCTGAAGAAAATCAAGGGGCACTCCCAGCATAGCGTTGCGCAAGCCAGAGATCTTTTAGAGGACGCTAACGAAATTTACATAGAGCACCCGATCTACGTGATTAGAACCCCTCCACCCATTTCAATATCCACCGCAAACAAGCCGATTTATATCGATCGTGTGTGGACTGATTCGCTGGCATACGAGATCTCGTTCGCCAAAAAGTACGTGTCTCTTGATTCACAAGTACCCGTTAAGATTAAATTACAGCCCTTGGCTCCGAACGTTTACGTCAAACGTGTTAGATTGAGTGTGGTCGAGAAGATCACCTTTGTCAGCAAAAACTATGAGTTCGAATACGATCAAGTCGATCCCGTGGCAAGGGACCCTTATAACCCATACTTCAATGAGTTTGCTGCTAAAAGGAAGAAGGAACGTAGCTTGTCCTTATTAGAAGTCAGGACAAGAGACAAAGGTTCCCGTGCCATTCGAGAGGAGGTTGTTGAAAACTGTGTCGACGATAATTTGCTATCGTATCGCAAGGATGGTGGCATCGATAGCTTAGTCATTGAGACTAGTTTAGACTTCCCTTGTTACGAAGATTTGGACAAGGCAGCAGCAAAGAACGTGCCGCCTTATGGTGTCGATGCCTATGCCAATGTTACGAACCCCGAGTCCCCGGCATTGCAACAGAACAATCATCACCAATCGAACAGTACCCCTACACGTCGCAGCAGCGTCATTGGGTTCTTATCCAATAGAAGAAACTCGTTGTCACCAACCCCTAAGCACAGTAATAGCGATTTGAGAAAGAGGCAGTCATTTTCACCACTACCGTCTGGAACAACAACACAACCAGATCCAAGATTCCAAGAGACTTTGTTGAAAAGCGGGAGAAACGTACCTGTGAGGTATCACACAAGACTAAATAAACCCAGAAGGGGCCTCTATTTGGATAGTTTGCATTTTACCAACATTCATAGCAGACATAAACTGGAAATCATGCTGAGAATCAGCAAGCCAGATCCTATTGAGCCTACCAAAATGAGGCACTATGAAGTGTTAATAGATACTCCCATCTTTTTGATATCTGAAAAGTGTAGCGAGGGGAATATGGAACTCCCTACATATTCCGATGCTATCAACGATCCCCTCTCACCTACAAAACCATCAGAAATGATGGCCCCGCCTACGTTTGAAGAGGCTATCTCCGTGCCCGCTTCACCAATGCAGTCACCTTTGGGATCACCAGTAGTCTCACCATTATCTTCTCCCTCAATATCGCCAATGGTGTCACCCTTGGTATCTCCCAGAGGTTCGCCGCAGGCCAGAAGCGTCAAATTGCCAAAGGATTCTGACATTCAGCATTTAAGCTTGGGGAGTACACCAAATCTACAAGCTGATGGATCCTCGACTCACCTGCCGCCGGGTACATCTGCCACCAAACCACCCTTTGGAGACGGCAATTATATGTTCAACAATTTGGATAAATTGATGAGTTCACCTGCCAGTGCTGGTGACAGGTCGGACGACGGCGAAGTCAAACTAAGCGGCAATCGCAATCACGGTAATGCCATGTACAGTTCATCAGATTACATGCGTTCTGAGGAACTTGACATGACGAGACCAAACTTTCACAAGAATTTTGAGAGAACGAGCAGCGCTGCGAAAAGGACGCCCGTCAAACCCGAAAGAAGCTTAACGGCAGAACCACCCAAATACGATGATATCGTGCCCCTAATGAGTGATGACGAATGAACAACTTTATTTACATAAAACAAAACTACAAAATAATGCACCAACAAATTTTATATCAATACACTCCTTTATGTTATGCTAACTTTATCTTGTGTCTTCCATTTAAGTTACAAGAAAAATAGTAATGTTATAATGACGTTATTTAAATTTGTAGGGCCCCTCTGGCCGTATTTAGCCCGGCATAACTCATCATCCTTAGACCGGTGCCACCAAAGGGAAAATAGGAAACGGCATAATACACCACGGCGATCAGTTCCAAAACAGCACAAGGCAAAGTTAAAATGGTGCTTTTGGAGATAGCAGCGAAATAAATGGTCAGAAAGCACGATCCAAAGAAGAAAACAGTGAAGGGCAATCTTTCCTTAGAGGTCAAATGCCTCACATAAGCTAGAGGTCCCATGAGTACTCCAAAAGCCAGCACAAATAGTAGCGACCCCATCGACCACAACAACCCAAATTTACGTGGCTTAACAGCCAGCACCGGAAACAGAAAGATGCATATTGTGAAACAGGCCGCAGAGCCTAATATGAAACAGACGAATAGTAGCAGACGTTCCGTTCGTGACAGGCTGAACCAAGAGGGCTCCTGATCTTGTTCAACATCTTGCCTCGTCATAGGTAACCTAGCGTATACATCCTGAGCAGTGTTGTTAAAGGAATCTGCCCAAGAGGAGAACAGCGTCTTGGCAGACTCATTGAACCCTGCAGAGTGTTGCGGACGGCTCTCATTCCATCTTTGCAGTGAATCACGAAAAGAATTGACCTGGGCACCTGAATCCATTGCCCAAATACGGTCCTTAATATAACGAGTCAAATGTTTCAATGCATCAGTCGGACTCGATGAGGTTGGTTTATGTTCCCTTGATCGTGAACTTCAATCGGGACATCGCCGGGTGACTAAAAAGCGCGGGTAACGAAAAATTTGGTTCTGAGCGAAGTTTACCTATGAGTAACACTATAGCCGAGAAGCTGCTTGGCGAAACTAAACCTTACAGGGAGGTTGTATCGGAGCTCTGTGAAAGTCAGTGGGTTGTGCTTGCATTGCCCTTCTGCTTAAGTACGGTTTTTTGAGTTTTACACGTCTTTTTTATCGAAAGTTTTGGGGAATAATTAAAGGTCCGATTTTGAAGAGATGGCAAGCGGCAGCAGTGACAGTTGGGATCAGCAGAGAATGCTGGACGCGTTGCTAGGAAAGCCGACGTACAAAGGATTCAGCGACATGCCACAACAAGCATACACTGGCAGCACGCCTGCCCAGCAACAGGAGAATTTGCTATATGCCAACAACAATGATAAGGTAGCTTCCCGAAACAACTCACAGCTTCTGGACGACAATTTTCCTCCCTTATCTGAGGAAGGGCCTCATATAGATGTAATGGCTACCGGTGAGTCCTTTGTTAGTGGTGGCTCTACATGGAGAGATTCTCCGATGGGAGTCTTGGCAGCGGATTCGCAAGCTAGTGCCTCGCTGCAGCCCCCACCACAAGAACAAGAGCAGCAGCAAGAAGAGCGGCTACTGCAGACATCGGATTTTTTTAACCGGTTAGATGATAATTCATTCGGCTTGTCTGATGATCTCGGATCCTCTTTCGGGTCCAGCATATACTCTGAAATGCCAACGCCCAGTTATTCGTCTTCTATACCCCACCAGCCGCCACTACTGAGTGGACCTGCAGCCTATTTGTCCTCACCGGGAGTGAGATCCCCGAGCTCCTCCTTGAGGGCCGGTAGCTATTTCTCCACCTCTCTTAGAAACAGTTCGTCCAATACTCCAAGGACACGTCATGCCTCGATAAGTAGCGCTGTCACCAATAGTGTAGATGGTATGCTACCTGGAAGTGTTCCCAAAAACATGTCTCACTTATCTACGGACGACAGACTAAAGCGCAAAAGGGAATTTCATAATGCCGTAGAAAGGCGTAGGCGTGAGTTGATTAAACTGAAGATAAAAGAATTGGGCACTATAATACCGCCCTCACTCTTGAATTATGATCTGAGTGGTAAACAAGTTAAGCCCAACAAAGGGATAATCCTTCACAAAACTGTGGAATATCTGGAATATTTGTTGCAGGTGTTGGAAGCGCAGGATAGAAAGAAAGCCCAGTTGGCGAGAAAACTTCAAGAATTGCAGGACAAGGAGAAAAATCAGAGGACGACAGACATTCGTGGAAACGAAGTCAGCCGCAATGAAAACATGGGCAAGGAAGAGCCCGTATTATCTTTGGGACAAATTTCCTCACAGGACAACGATGACGAGTATTTTTCAGGTAAAATCATTGATACAAGAGCTAGACCACAGACGTCATTTACCGCAGAAATGGATCAGGAGGAAAGCATTTCGCAGTGGCCAACTGGAATTCACGATAATACGAATAAAAATGAAAATTTCAATACTATTAATGATGATCTGCGGCAGTTCCTGTCAGGTGATCTGATAGAAGCCGAGGATAACGCCAAGCTTATCTTTGGCGAAGGAGAGACGAATCCGGCTGACTATCTGCTAAAGTTTGAGCCTTGAACTTTACCTTTCCATAAGATTGTAATCATAACATACGCATATATAATCAGCGAAGAATAACTATATGTTACTCGTCTACATCTTCGTAAAATTTTCACATGAGACAAACGGGTTCATGTACAATTATATCTTTCCACCTACCCCCCCCCCCCCCCAGAAAGCGCTTGTCCTCGCTAAGATTTACGAAAGTGAAAGTCGCGCGTGGCGTGCGTAAAGCTCATCGCTCCTCTTTCATTTTAGGTAAAATGCACGTCAAGTTTGAAAGGATCAGGTAACTAGTGAGCGTTAGATTGAATTAAACTCACAAGTGGACATGAACTGGTTCGCAATGTTATTGAGAAAGGTTCTGTACGCCTCAAAGCGCAAGAACTTGAGAGCAATCCGATTCATTCTATTGGCAGTGGTGCTGATAACCGTTGTCTTAATCGGAGTCCAAGAAGCTTCAGATTATATGGAACTGGAACTTCTGCCAGATTCCATGAATTATAACAATTATTTGCCCAATGGTAATGATGGAGTTCACGAAGACCACTTCTTTGATATGGAAAAATTAACTGAAGTGATGGCCTACACCATGCAAGAGATAAGAGCGCATTCCTCATCTGCTGCAATAGATAAAAAAAAGTCTGACAAATGTAACTTGGGCGATATTGGTATTAACAATGTTCAAAACTTTGACAAGCTCACTAAGCAAGAACTACTCAAGTGTGTTGATGTGCCACAAACCGTTTTCAAGCAGCTAAAAGAGTCCCACAGCAACTTTTTAGAATCGTTAACGAATGAAATTTTAGATGAGTACCCCACAGATTTATACGGTGGTAAGGGAATAGTTATTGTTGCCGGCGGAAAGTACACTTTGTTCGCCATGCCTGCTATAAAGGCTATTAGAGTTAATGGGGATTCGGATATTCCAATTGAAGTTATGATCCCACCAGAAATGGATGGGGAGGATGCATTTTGTGAAAATGTTCTGCCCTTTCTGGATCCATCAGGACTGACTCGTTGCATCTATATGAATGAAGTGTTCGACAAGCAGACGTTAGATGATGTACAAGGATATCAATTGAAGGCCCTGGCTCTGTTAGCATCTAGCTTTGAAAAAGTGTTACTTTTGGATGCCGATAACTACGTGGTTAATCCTATTAGCTCCATATTTGATGTCGCAGTGTTCCAAGAGTTTGGCCTAGTTTTGTGGCCAGACTACTGGAGACGGTTACACCACCCAAAGCTGTATGATATTGTGGGCATTTCAGTGGATGAGAGCAAGAGGGGTAGATACTCAGTGGATGATGTCTCGCCAACCGAACTATTCGAGGAGAGGGACTACTCGAAGATTCCGTTTCATGATTTGGAGGGAACCATCCCCGATGGCGGTACGGAATCAGGCCAACTTTTAGTGGACAAGTCTAAACATTTGGGTACTATCATATTGTCTCTATATTATAACTACAACGGGCCTTCACAATATTATCCACTACTCGGACAAGGATTTGCAGGTGAAGGAGATAAAGATACTTTTGCTTTAGCTGCCAACACATTGACTCAAAGGGGAATGGTACATGATTATCATCAAGTCAAAACTCCGGTAGATAGCTCGGGACATTGGGTTAATTCCAAAGATGAATCCTTGGTGCTTGAAAATGAGGGGGTACCAGATGAAGAAAAGTCTTTTCGTGGTGTCGCCATGTTACAGCACGATCTTCAACATGATTTTGAAGCCTACATGGCTGCAGTTCACGAATTGCACGATACGTTTTCTCAGGATTTCAATTTGTATCGTATGAGAATGTCCAGTCAAAGACCGCTTGAAGGTGATGATTCTAAAAGTACCGAAAAAATTGCTGAATGGGAGAAAAAGGTTCATGACGATTTTTGGAAAACACACAAGATTGATTACAGCTTGACGACTTTTTTTTCTTATTTCAAAGAAGTTCCAGTGACCTTTGTTCACTCTCACTTACCCAAATACGATCCTTGGAGCATGGCCTTGAGCGGTGAGATGACTTTTGATGGAAAGAAAATACTGGAAAAACACAAGGACGAACCAGACTTTGCACCATCAAAACATGGCCATTATAGAATGTACAGCAACGATTTCGCTGAAAAGACCAATTACGATTTAGAGCTTGCCAACTTTATGACTTTTCGTGATTATATTTGCAAATCTGAAGGCGGTTACAGGAACTTCAGCTACTTACTGAAAGAAGTGGAGCGTAATGAAAAAGGTACTGATATGTATAGAACCATGTGCGATTACATCAATGAAAGAATAGAGATGCTTGTTTCCACTACTTGGACAGGAAGCGTTTATTAACACATCACTTCACACAGAGTTAGCAATGATTTAATGAGCATTGGATCTTACTCCTTTGATTGTGATTAATTCTATTTCTTAATAATATATAAACAATTAATGATTTTCGTTATGCTGAAACCTAACTACAGACACTTTCAAACGCATAAGATAGGCTTTCGGCGAAATATTCCAATGCTCTTGATAGATCATGAGCGAGCAACAATGTCTTTCTCTCAAATTTCCCTTAACGTTTTTTTTTTTTTTTTTTTTTTTTTTTTTTTTTTTTTTTTTTTTTTTTTTTTTTTTTTTTTTTTTTTTTTTTTTTTTTTTTTTTTTTTTTTTTTTTTTTTTTTTTTTTTTTCATTTCCATATTTCTTGGTCGTGCTCAAGGGAACATGCGCAAGTTAAGGCCGATCACTTAGAAACGGCTACAGTTAATAACAAAGGTTGATGAAGGTCGCGAAAAAGAAACCTCATGTCAAGACTTGGGAGCGACGATGGACCGAAGCTACGAGAAGAGACAGATTTTGAGGAATTCTATCCTGACCTTACTAAGGAAAGTTTGATCCCATTGATTCTCCCGAGCTTTTCAGCTAACAAATCGACGGATTCCATTGACCATGGAACTACTTCTACACCAATTAAACAGCTTATCTATAAGGGGACGGTAAGGTTAGAACCAATAAAAATACCTAGCCTTAACTACAAATTCAAAAAATGCAAAATCTCTATTGCTCAATTGAATGAGAACAGTCATCTTTCAACAACATCTAAAGTTGAAAAAAGATCAAGTAAAGTAATTCTACCGGAGAAATATCGAAAATCGTACTTTACTAAATTTCATGCTAGCACAGCACTAGAAAAGAAAGACCAGCCATTAATAGATTCCTTATGCAAAATCTCAACCACGCTGCATGATTTCAGAACAGAATATGATATGGATGAACAAGATGAATTATATTTGAAATTTCTCAACAAGGAATATTGCAACGATGGAATGACACACTATAAGTTTGAGACGGTCATGAGTATGCTAGAGGCTGAGTGGCACCATCTCGAAAAGCAAATTCCACCTAGATCAGTATCATCTAATCTGTCAGAGGCAGATCATCAGTCAAAGACAGCTAAAGTACATTTTGAGCTTTACGGATCAGACGATGGTACAGGTATATCCTCAGATCAAAAATGTGCTGTTTGTGGCGGGGCCGATAGCGATAGCTCGAATGTCATTGTATTTTGCGATGGATGCGACGTGGCAGTTCATCAAGAATGTTATGGTATAGTTTTTATCCCAGAAGGCCAATGGTTATGTCGTCGTTGCTTGGTGTCTAAAAATCGTAAAGTTAATTGCCTTTTCTGTCCAAGTCATACAGGTGCATTCAAACAATCAGATACGGGATCTTGGTCCCATGTTATCTGTGGTTTATGGATTCCAGAGCTTTTCTTTGCGAATATTCACTACATGGAGCCTATAGAGGGCATTGCTCATATAAACAAGTCAAGATGGAAGTTGGTGTGTTACATCTGTAAGCAAAAAATAGGGGCCTGTATACAATGCACTCAGAAGAACTGCTTCTCCGCATTTCACGTTACATGCGCAAAAAGAGCTGGCCTCTATATGGATTTTGGCGGATCTTCAATTGCTGAAATTGCCACTAACCAATTTTATCAACCTCACAAGTTGCAATGCTTTTGCGATAAACACTCCCCACTTGGTTGGCCTGATTGTTTGAAGGGTATCATGAAAACCAGAAGATACTTTGCTGATACGAACGACCTAGAGGTGCCACCGAAGCTTGCAGAGGCAGTATCGCAAACACCGTCTATATGTGCCTCGAACAAGAAGTGGAAGACTAACAGAGGAACTCCAGTAGCTCCACATATTTTTGCGGAAAAAATCAAACAAGTTCTTGATCTCTTTCGGATAAGTGGTTCAACGCAAGCTGCTCAGCACATCTGCAAATATTGGTCCATGAAAAGAGAGCTCAAAAGGGGGGCGCCCTTAGTGCGGAAGTTCGATACCAGCTGTTATAATATGCTCAATACAGAGCAATTGAAAGAAAGGATTCGGGTCACAGATGTTCTGCTTGAAGACCTTACCAAGTTGCAGACACTTTGTGATCTGGTGAAAAAACGTACCGTGATATATAACGCGAAACGCACTGCAGAATTTAACGTCAAACATAAAATCTGCTATGCAGAAGGCGTATTGATCAAACCTTTGATATTGGACAAGTTCATACAATCAGAGCAATACCGAGCACTCCAGCGGTCCATCACAGATAAAAGTTTGCTCTCAAAACTTTTGGAACTTAAAAATTATAACTGTAAAGATTTGCTTTCTTTTCAGAAAGACTTATTCCGATTATTTGAGTTCTTGGAAAAATCGCCAAAATCAACTAGGTCCTTCTTCAGTAACCTTAAAAAAGCGCGAAGCTATCTGGAAAATCTTATTGATTCTTATAAGGGATTCGATACTTCTGAAATATTACGCCAAGATTTCTTCATTAACAATCAAAATATACTCGCTTCCAGAGAGAGAAAATGGAAGGCCACTTATTATAAAGAGAAAGAAGAATTAAGCGATATCGAGGAATTAACAGACAGGGACAAAAAATCTCTTAAAGATGAATTTTTAGACAAAAAGTAATAATAATAATACGTAGTTATTTTTGTTCAAGGTCATTTCAGCATCTATCATTTTTTACTTTTTGAAAAACTAACCGAAAGTTCTTCTCAAACAATCACCTAAATCACTGAACAAATACGTGTCAGTAAACAGGAAGGTTTCAAGCAGGATGGGGTTGATTAAAAAGGTCACTACTTGGGGTTATGATGATTTAATTGACTATTTATCAGTAAATCCAACTAGGGACGAGGTTACACATTATAAAGTGGATCCCCAAAATGAGGAAGACGATTCCATAATGAAGATGCACTCCGTCAAG
The DNA here is from genome assembly GCA_003707595.2 of Zygosaccharomyces bisporus. NCBI lineage: Eukaryota > Fungi > Ascomycota > Saccharomycetes > Saccharomycetales > Saccharomycetaceae > Zygosaccharomyces > Zygosaccharomyces bisporus. The sequence goes on from PPKA02000007.1 coordinate 88,081, forward strand.
GATTTTGGTAGCATAACTTGCTTGGACTATTCTGACTTCGAGGTCGGATTGGTAGCCGTGGGAGAGAAAGGAGGCTATATAAGACTTTTCAACATTATGTTAGGAGATGGCCCCGAATACGAATCAGTAGACATTCGGACAAGAGCGAAACAGCAGCGTTGCGTCAACACGTTAGGACTTAACAGCAACGGTTTAATTGCTATGGGGCTAGATCGAAACAGAAATGATGCTTCCCTACAAATTTGGGATATAAATTACCAAAATACAAATTCAGATATAGTCAACCCGACTTTTTCTTACTGTACCAACGAAAACATTGTTTCCTCAAAGTTTTTGAATGAAACTGGTCTTATTGTATCCAGTCCCAAGTTTCTGAAGGAAATTGACATTAGGGCGCCACATCCTGTGTATCAACATCCTACTAGACTTTCTTATGATATCAAATTAAATCCATTTAATGAGTATCAGTTTAGTTCCTATGGCGATGATGGAACACTTGCCATATGGGACAAAAGGAAAATAGCCACTTCTGCTGCCTCCAACGACTTGAAAACTGTAGAACCACTGCTTGTTTTCGAAAAACTAGTAGGAATGGGGGCAGCATCTAGAAAGTACATGAATTCGTGTTTCCGCTGGTCTACTGTTCGCAATAGAGAGTTTTCCACACTCCACAGAGGTGATATGATTAAAAGGTGGTGGCTGGGATCCTGTGGGTCGGGCAAAGAAACTGATGAGGGTGCAGAGGAACTATTTGTTTCCACTGTGCATGATATTAATACAACATATGATAGAGTTGTGACCTTTGATTATATTCCTCAGCCCAATCATGGCACCAGTGTAATATGCATGAGACAGTCTGGCACTGTCTATCGAATGCCTGTTCATCAAAGTTACTCTAATGCCTCTTTTAACAATTATAACTCATTAATGCTGTCGAATTGTGAGATACCTCAGGTCGAGGAGCTGAGAATTACTAAAGGCGAACAACAATCAAATATCGAAAACGTGAGCAAGTCAATGAGAAGATTGTCTTTCGAAGATCTGGATCTTGAAAATGATTATCTTCCGGGCGCGGATGAAAACGAAGAGGAACACGGATCGTTAGAGCTAACGGATGGGGAGGAGGATACGCATTCAAGCGTCGAAAACAACTATTCTATTCTTTGGAAGCCTGAAAATTTGTTAGAAAAGGATATAAGCGTCATAATAAAGACCAGAGCCATGCTAGGTTATGGCTTAGATCCTATGGCCACTGTTGAGATGATTGATGGTTCCAAAACATTACAAAACAACGCATACATCAGAAACACTTGGCGTTGGATAGCTATCGCAAAGGCTGCCGTAGATGATGGCACCATGGTTTCAGGGGATTTGGACCTTGGTTACGAGGGTGTTATCGGTATATGGAATGGTTTGAACGGTATCTCCAATCAAAACAGACTTAGAGAGGGCAAAATATTAACTGACAAGCAGTTGGACAAAGAAATAGAAAAAATTATAAAGTTACGGAGGAAGCATAAAAATGTCCTCGGTACCAAAAGTGGGCTTTCTAGATTTTCAGATTCTCCCAAGTTAATTCAAAGGAAAATGTGCTTAATCATATCGGGATGGGACTTGTCATCATCAGACTTTGAAGAGAAATATCAAAACATAATCAAGACTGGTAGTTATGAGAAGGCTGCTGCCTGGGCAGTCTTTTTTGGAGACATCCCTAAAGCTGTTGAAATTTTGAGCTCAGCCACTAAAGAAAAATTGAATTTAATTGCCACTGCTGTGGCTGGTTATATGGCTTACAAAGACCAACCGGGCAATAATTCCTGGAGGCAACAGTGCCGAAAGATGTCAGCAGAGCTGGAAGATCCATATTTGAGAGTCATTTTTGCATTCATTGCTGATAACGATTGGTGGGATATTCTTTACGAGCCGGCTATTTCTCTTCGCGAACGACTTGGAGTTGCCTTGAGATTTCTGAATGACGTCGACTTGAGCAGATTTTTAGAGCGCACTTCTTCTACTGTGATTGAAAATGGAGAATTGGAAGGGCTGATTTTGACAGGGATTACACCCAGTGGTATTGATCTTTTGCAATCTTACGTGAATAAGACGAGCGACGTACAAACTGCAGCTCTCATCTCACTGTTCGGCTGTCCGCGGTATTTTAAGGACAAGCGGGTTGACGAATGGGTGCAGACTTATCGATCCATGTTGAATTCATGGGAATTGTTCGCTATGAGAGCTAAATTTGACTGCTTGAGAACTAAGCTTTCCAAAAGCAGCAGCGGGCAAATTAGGGCTGAGGTTAAACCACGTCAAATGTACATTCAGTGCATGAATTGTAAGAAGAACATTAGCAAAATTGATAGTGGTCCTGTACCGAAGCTCTCTGTAAATTCTCCGGTGCCCAATTCGGGTCTTTCGCTATCCAAAAAATACGGTATGGCTAACACACCTTCACCATTAGAACGGCAACCGCGTAAGCAATGTTGCCCGCATTGTGGGACCCCCTTTCCACGCTGTGTCATCTGCCTACTGTCGCTGGGCACTTCAAATCTACCCTTTGTAATTAATGGTGCCGGCTCGCAACAACTGGGGCAGGATGAGCAATTGAACGACGACTACGATATTCCGAGAGACTCTGAAAAGGACATGGAGACCTACGAAAGGAAAAAATTAAGACTAAATGAATGGTTCAGTTTCTGCCTTAGTTGTAATCACGGTATGCATGCGGGCCATGCTGAAGAATGGTTCGAACGACACAATGTTTGCCCAGCACCTGGATGTTCTTGCCAGTGTAGTAAGTAATGTGAGAAGAACCTAGCCAAATAATTAACAAAAATCGAGGTCTTCCTCGATCACTTAATTGTCTCCAATACTGCTTGTGAAAAAAATAAATATTTCGTGTCGCGTGATTGAACACGAGGGGCTTGAAAAGACAGCTGAGTTTGAGGTTCGCCCTTTTAGCTATTGATCTCGACGTAACATTGAGATCAAAATCGAACCACGATTCGCAGTAGAATTGGGTAGGGACCAGAGAAGGGCCCTGAGGTTGCTACAGGTTGGTGTTGAAGAAAAAGAGCTGACCAAGTTTCGTGATTCCCTCTCGCTGCCACTGGGTACTGCTTCATAATAAAGCTGATCAATTTGCAGGAGTAAGCTCATATATTTGCATCAGAAACAGTCAATATGTACTCACAAGTGGAGCAAGAAATTCAGAGGAAGATTGAGCGTGAACGCAATATCATTCAGGGAGCTTCAAATCTAAAGAAAAAAACTGACAATGTTATGGTCATTCAGAAATGTAACACCAACATTCGAGAAGCTCGCCAGAACATCGAATACTTAGAGGAAACCTTCAATAAACTTCATTTGAAGAGTGAGATCCCGCAGTCCAAACCAGTAGAAGATTCACAACAAAAAGAATACGGTCACCTATCGACGATCTCTCCAAATGAGCACATGTATTCACGATTAGATCTGGTTAAATATGACTGTCCTTCTTTGTCGCAGCGGATTCAATATATGCTGCAACAGCTGGAGTTTAAGCTACAGGTGGAAAGACAATATCAGGAAGCGAATGCAAAGCTGACGAAACTTTATCAGATTGATGGAGATGCTCAGAGCAGCTCAGCCGCAGAAGGTGGTGCTCAGGAGTCCAAAAATCGTATTTCGTTGCTGACGAAAGCTTTGAAAAAGTACCAGGCCATCAACGTGGACTTGGATCAATTTAAACAGCATGATACTGAGACTTTAAACAATCAACCTAAATTTAGGAGGAAACAACTCACTGGAGAGCTCCACATTGGGGTGACTGCGATTAGAGATGTGGACCATATACAATCGCCTCTATTTTCTAGAAAACCGGAAAGTTATATTACAGTCAAGATTGATGACACAGTCAAGGCAAGATCTAGAGCGTCTAGAAATGATAGATGGAATGAGGACCTAGTCGTGCAGGTCGAAAGAGGTAACGAGGTAGAAATAACCGTTTATGACAAAGTAAACGATGTCATGAGTCCTGTTGCAATCATGTGGCTTCTTCTCTCAGATATCGCAGAGGAACTTCGTAAGAAGAAAGTGGGACAGTCAAGTGGACAGCAGGGTTGGGTCAATGCCTCCAAGGTAATTAATTCATCTCCACCGGTCTCCAGTGGTGGCTCCTTTCGTCGAGGTTCCGCTGTAAGTGGAAGTGCAACGTTGTCGTCTTCCAGCACTCAAGGAGGAGGAAATGGTTCCCTACCTAATGGTCATTCGAATAGGATAACCACTAGCTCCTGGTTTACGTTGGAGCCGGCGGGACAACTTCTACTAACTTTGGCTTTCAACAAATCTTCCCAGCCAGTTAAGAAGAATTTGGTGGGAGGTCTTCATAGGCATGGTGCAATTATCAATAGACAGGAGGAAGTTTACGAGCAACATGGTCATCATTTTGTACAGAAGTCATTTTACAACATTATGTGCTGTGCTTATTGTGGTGAATTCCTGAGGTACACGGGGTTCCAATGTCAAGATTGTAAATTTCTTTGCCACAAGAAATGTTATGGAAATGTCGTTACAAAGTGTATCGCAAAAACCACGACCGAATCTGATCCTGATGAAGCGAAATTGAACCACCGTATTCCTCACAGATTTGAGCCAGTGGCAAATAGAGGAACTAAATGGTGTTGTCATTGTGGTTACATCTTACCTTGGGGTAGACAAAAGGTTCGCAAGTGTACAGAGTGTGGCATAATGTGCCATACGCAATGTGCACATTTAGTTCCTGATTTTTGTGGAATGTCCATGGAAATGGCTAACAAAATCCTCAGAACTATTCAAGACACTAAAAAGTCTCAGGAAAAGAGAAAAAGGATTTCACCATCTTTGCAGACGGAATCTTCTTCCAGAACTGCTGTGGGGAGTGGCTCTTCTCCTGGGAAGTTTAGTCAAAAGTCTTCTCATTCTCACCGTAAACGCAAAAGCCAAACTGCCATCCCAGTGATTAGAAACTTAGACAAGGAACCAAGGAAAGATAATTTACCTCCCATCGTTCAATCTCCTAAACAGCCGCAGACTAAGAGAGCGGAGCCCACAGATAGGTTAAGTAAATTCATCGAGCAGAACGAGGCTTACTTGAATTTTACCGAAAATGCGCAGAAGAGCGCTGAGCCAGTTGTAAATACCGGGAGAACGTTGGATCCATTTGCTTTTAATGATATTTCATCTGACAATCCTTATCTTGAGGTGAATGAAACCGAGGAGGCTAGAACGAAGAGAACGCTGGAGAATTGGAAGTTCCAAGAGCAGTTAGCTCGGGAGGAATCTTTGAAAAGGAAAGAAAACTTCCAAGAGGTTGAAGTAGATGTAACGGAAAGTGAAAAGCCGTTAGAAACATCAAAAGGTGGGCAAGTAGAACCGCTTGCATCGATTCCGCAGGAATCTGGCATGCAGGATGCCCCTATTGAAACTAAGTCTTTTGATGTTGGTGCTATTTCAGCTCATTCAGATTCTAATCCATTCCGTAATATGGTCAATGAACCTCAGAAAGATCAGGTTGAAAATACAAATGTAACTGAAAATCTCTCGCTGACACAGTCAGAGACTACTCTATCTAAGGACATTTACGAGACCTCGCCTCAAAAGGTACAGCTTATTGGAAAACACAAGAAAAAAGCTGCAAGGAGAAAGAAAGTTTCCTTGGACGATTTTGTCCTGCTCAAGGTCTTGGGGAAAGGTAATTTCGGTAAAGTTTTGTTGTCCAAATCAAAGAACACTGGTTATCTATGTGCTATAAAAGTTTTGAAGAAAGACCATATTATTCAGAATCACGACATTGAAAGTGCAAGAGCAGAGAAGAAAGTGTTTTTACTGGCTACTATGGCCAAACATCCTTTCTTAACGAACTTATATTGCTCCTTTCAAACTGAAAACCGTATCTATTTTGCCATGGAATTTATTGGTGGCGGTGATTTAATGTGGCATGTGCAAAATCAAAGACTCTCTGTCCGTAGAGCGAAATTTTATGCTGCTGAGGTGCTATTGGCTTTGAAATATTTCCATGATAACGGTGTCATTTATCGTGATTTAAAGCTGGAGAATATCTTGCTCACACCGGAAGGCCACATTAAAATTGCAGACTATGGTTTGTGTAAGGACGAAATGTGGCATGGCTGCAAGACATCTACATTTTGTGGTACCCCAGAATTTATGGCCCCTGAAATTTTGAAGGAACAAGAATACACGAAATCAGTAGATTGGTGGGCGTTTGGAGTGTTGTTATATCAGATGCTCCTGTGCCAATCGCCCTTTTCAGGTGACGATGAGGACGAGGTTTTCAACGCCATTTTAACTGATGAACCTTTGTATCCGATTGACATGGCAGGTGATATCGTGCAGATTTTTCAAGGATTGTTGACTAAAGATCCAATTAAGCGACTGGGTGCTGGTACTCGGGACGCTTTGGAAGTGATGGAAGAACCATTCTTCAGTAATATAAACTTTGACGACATTCTGCATTTGCGTGTTCGTCCCCCTTACATTCCGGAAATCAAATCGCCAGAGGATACTTCATTTTTTGAACAAGAGTTTACGTCAGCACCACCAACATTGACGCCACTCCCATCTGTATTGGATACTAAGCAGCAGGAGGAATTCAGAGGATTTTCTTTTATGCCAGAAGATTTGGAGCTTTGACTATGATTGAACAGTCAATTGGCAAAAAAAAAAAAAAAAAAAAAGAAAAAAGGAAAGGAGAAATTAAAAGTTTCACAGACTCATAAGCTTTTAGCACAAATATAGTTGCATTTAATAATATTGATAGAAAATATATTTTACGGCTGATATCTTTTTTTTGTTTGTTTTGTTTTTTTTTTAATCATGTGCTCAGAAGTAACACCAGCCAGAATGAAATTTGGTTCCAACGTAGTTCATCTTCTGCCCCACCGAATCAAAAAAAGGAAGTGGAAATCTTGACTGATTCGTATTTTGGACTATAGTACATCAACTATTCTTTTGCTTCAGAATGTTTGGTACTAAGAAACTGAAGAACGTTTCACGAAGATTCAAGAACGACAAATCGAAATCCGCCAAATCTGAAAGCACTTCCCAAAATCAAGCCAGCGCTTCGCTGCAAGGAGGTATAGAAAGGCCCAATAGTGGATTTCTTGGCGGGAAAAAAGGGTTGTCTATTAGAGGTACAGAGTCTGCTAATGGCGGAAATGGGTCTAAATTGTATACTGTCCGCGAAGTTAATCGCTATGGTCTTAGGGGTAAGGCCGTGATTGCTGCGTTTGACTTCACCCAGAGTCTTCTGGCAGTGGCTACCGACTCTGGTGAGATTCATGTTTTTGGCAAGCAACAAGTAGAAGTGACCTTTACGTTACAGGGTCCTACGGTGATCAAGCATATGAGATTTGTGAAGGGCATTTATTTAGTTGCCATTGACCAAAAAGAAGTTATCATGATATTTTCTTTGTATACCAAAAGAATGCTTCAATCTTTCTTTAGCCCTGGCAAAATTAATTGCGTGGAGACAGATCCCACAATGGATTGGATGCTCATGGGTTTCACTAACGGTGTAACCATGGTTTATGATGTTGATCGTGATCAGCTATCCGAATATAAGATTGAGAATTTGCAGAAAACAAAATTCTTTCCACAAGAGCGCGTTTCCCCTGTAGTGTCTATACAATGGAATCCGAGGGATGTAGGTTCGGTTTTGATATCTTATGACTATGTTACTGTAGTCTACTCATTAATTGACATGCAAGTAAAGCAACATTTCATTTATGATCTTCCACCTTATGCTCCAGGCGGAGAGTATTCAGATTCCCCTTTAAAGCATAGAAAGCCAAAAGTTATACAATCCCTCTACCATCCCAATTCGTTGCATCTGATGACTTTGCACGAGGATAATTCGATGGCATTCTGGGATGCCAACACTGGTCAACTAATTCAAGCAAGAACAATATTTGAGGCAGACGTGCACATTCCACAGAGCAATTTGATAGATCCTATGCCAGGTGTACCAAAGATAAAAAAGGCCGCTTGGATTTGCCAAAGCAATCCTGAATACACTTCGTTACTACTTCTTACTGAAAGCAAACAGACAGGTAGCGCTTTTACGCTGATTGATTTAGGCGGGACACCATTGTATTCAATGACCACATACGAGGGTATGAGCAGGTATTACGCTAATACTAAAAAGCAAAAGATATTTCCACTTGAGAAGTTGGTCTCTGTTGCTGAGTTTTTACCGATCCCCAAAAAGTCTCCTCACTTTTCTGGCTGCCATGATCCTGGTGTAATATTGGTCTTGCTAGATAATGGCGAGCTCGAGACAATGATGTACCCTTCAGGTGTGTTCACATATAAATCTACCTTGTTTCCTCAAACACTTTGTTGGATCAGGCCACATGCCACTACAGCTGTTGCCACCGCAGCTCCAAAGAAACTGTGGTTTGGCATGATGTCAGTTGCACGAAGCAATGATGGTATACTTAAGGGCGGAATGCCCGTCAGAAAAGATTTCAGAGCAAGTGACATCAGGTCTGCATTGGCTACTGGGCACACTAATGGCTCTATTAGAATCTGGGACGCTTCTCACAATGAATTGAGTGACAGTTCTGTTTTTGAGCTGAATCTTTCAAGAATTCTGAATAAGGGTACAGACTTGGCGGTGGAACATATATCGTTTTCGCCTGAGACATTAGAACTTTCTGCAGCGATTGAGTCAGGTGAAGTGGTTTTCTTCAAGTTCGAAGCCAATCAATTTTATAATCCCAACACTGCGGATACCACGAGAGATCTAGAGATGGACTTTAGGAGGTTTTCACTCAATGATTTCAAAAGTATCCTCATAGATGTGAAAGACAGATCTTCAGAAAAGGTTAAGCAAGGTTTCATGCCGGAAGTAGTTGTCCATGCGAAAAGAGGAAAGGTTTCTTTGGTGAAAAATAGTAATGTCGGGTTCGTTTGCATTGGTTATAATGACGGCACTCTAATAGTAGTTGATAGAAGGGGACCCGTCATCACTTTTCTTGGTAATGTACGAACTATTGCAAAAATGACCGGTTCATGTGTTACCGCTGCAGAATTTGCAACGATGGAGTTTGGTCAGGATGGTTATTCCAGCGTGCTACTATTTTGTGGTACCAATGGCGGAGATCTTATCACCTTCAAAATAATTCCTAACGGTAAAGGGACATTTGATACTCATTGCGTGGATAGTGTAAGGACAAATAAGTCCTCCATCTACAGGATTGATCCTTATTCGAAGGAAACAAGTCGAAGCTGCGTAGCAACAGTTGCCCTGATGAAGGAGTTGAGTACAGGAATCTGTGTTCATGGCTGTGTTATTCTCTCTTCTGCAGATGAAATTCAAATCATTAGTCCCGGAAAATCTTCTGAACGCCACAAGTCTTTCAAATATCCTTTAGCCGCCTCTTCATTATGCTTTGTTCCACATATTGGATCCCGGGGCGAGTTGAGCATATCCACAGTTTTTGTCAGCTTACACACGACAGGTCAGGTCAAGGTTATGTCGGTACCTGACATGAAAGAGATCCTTTCAATTAATACGCCTCTATCTATTCAACCACAGTTCGCCAATGACTGTTATGTTTTAAGGAACGGTGATATTTTTATCAGACTAAGCGAGTGCCAGTCGTCCATGCTTTCTATTGTAAACTTAAAAGCAACGGGGTTGGATAAAGGCTATAACGAACTGAGTGAAACTGCCACAGACAATCTTTACAACTCGAGTTTAAAAATTCCATACAGGCCTCAGGTTAATAGTTTACAGTGGGCCAGAGGAACAGTTTACTGTACTAGCGAGCAAATCGACGAATTGTTAGGTGGTGACAAAAGAAATCCCCCTAAATATGATGAAAGTAAAGTAGCCGGGAAAACTATTACCACTAAGCCAGATGAACCTTCTAAGACCGCCGCTGACACCAATGAATTCACTTATAGAAAGCCTGTTAGGAACCCTCACAGAAGGAGCCAAAGCATGTTCAAGGGAGTTTCTCGTGCATTTGAAAATAAATGGGATGAAATGGAGGATAGAGTTAATGATTATGCTGCGGACATGAGCCAAGGCTTAAATGAAGTATTTGAAGATACTGCAAAGAGTATGACGAAAGGAGCATTTGGGCTGTAACTTTTGTATTATCATTATATATGCGAACTTAGTTGTCTTTATTGATGCGGTCATTACTTCGCTTCTTGAAAGAAATTTATAACGGTAATACTGTGGATTTTGGGAGGAAGTAAAAGAAGAGAAACTCAGACCGCAATGCCAGAGAATCAGCTAGTTGTTCAAGCTCCACCACAAATTTCACTGGACTCTAACATAGTGTTTGATGACGATCAAGTATCACAGGCTCAACTAACTGTGACGAGGGAAAGATGCCTGAACCCATCTTTAGTGGACACCTTTCTCTCGCTCTTACGGCATGGTACCGACGACTTGATAAGGCAGAAGATGAGCACATATGACAGAGCTGGTAAGGATCGAACTTTTCCCGGAAATATGTGTAATCAATTTCTATCTAAAGAGCTCTATCCCAACTGGATGGCTAGAGATCAGGTATTGAACTTTTGTGAGGGCGAGATGAGACTTATGAGATCGCAACTACTGCAAGAATTCGGAGACGAGTCTTCTTTTAAGCAGAACCCACAGGTGGACTCAAGAATAGATCCCTATTCTGAAAGAAATCAATCTGAAGATCGTGAGATCCATTTTGGCAAAGTTAAAAGATTACAGACGTGGCTGCGAAATCATAGGGAAGTAGAAACCATATTGAGGTCGAATAGTGACAGAGTTTTAAGAAGTATATGCGATGAAAATGCCAATTATCTGCAACAATTTTGGAAATTTCAAGAGGAACATCAATGAACCATTATTATCTTTGTCAGCATTATTGGAGATGATAAGATGAGACGGAAAGCACCCAAAGGCAGAACGTCGTTTGTTAAACTGCCTCATAAGCCACTTTAGCTGTCATGCTTGTTAATCACCTGAGGTTCTTTTTCAACGTCAGCTACTGTCGTCTCCTGTCAAGTCGTTTTTCTTTTTAGAAAAAAAAAAAAATAAATAATCAAAAAATATTAAAAAGTTAGAATAATTTATAATACACTGTAATACAGAAAAAAAAAAAAAAAAAAAAAAAAAAAAAAAAAAAAAAAAAAAAATTAAAAAGTTAAAAAAATTAAAAAAAAACTGAAAAACAAAAAAAAAAAAAAAAAAAAAAAAAAAAAAAAGGAACTGCACCAAAGTATTGTCTTCTCATCGGTTGGTTCAAATCAAATATAAGATATCGTCAAGACAATAGCATAAACTCGAATTTAACGTTACGATGGGGGAAGAGACACCGGTGCCTACTTTAGAAGAATATGGACTTTCTGAAAAAGCTGGCTTCTTGCCGCAAGAGCTGCCGATTGCCAAGCTCTCAGATGAGTACTACAAACATTGGGAGACAATCGTCGATAATCTACCATCTCTAATTCTCACGAGAAAAATTAGAAAGGTGGTTGATAGGTTACCCACGCTAGAAATCAAGCCAAGCTTATTAGGTAACATACCAGAGCTTAGGAGAGCTTACTCAATCTTATGTTTCATTTCAAATGCATATATTTGGGGGTATGATGAACCATGCGATACACTACCAGATTCCGTGGCAAAACCATTGTTGCAAGTTTCCGAAAAGCTAGGTTTGGCTCCGTTATCGACATATGCGTCGTTAGTACTTTGGAATTTCAAGCCTGTTATCAATGACAGTGATCTCGTCGACAATGTGATGGACTTGTCAAATTTAACCACCATAAATACTTTCACTGGTGGGATGGATGAGAGTTGGTTTTACTTGGTGAGTGTCATCTTTGAAAAGGAGGGCAGTACTTGTCTTGCCTCGGGTTTAGAGGCCATTCGAGCTGTTAGAGATAATGATTCGAGCAAGTTAGTACAACAACTGGAAAGCATAGCTCAAACCATCGATAAGCTGGGTTCTCTTTTGATGAAGATGAGTGAGATGTGTGATCCTCACATATTTTACTACAGAATTAGACCGTTTTTAGCCGGTTGGAGAAACATGGCGGACGCTGGCCTACCGAATGGAGTCAAATATGGTTCTACAGGTGGGTTTCAAGTTTTTGCAGGTGGTTCCAATGCTCAGAGCTCCCTCATTCAAGCTATTGATATACTTTTAGGCGTCGAACACTTCCCATTTGGCAAGCAAAAGCCCAACCAGGGCAAAACGATCTCCGCTGAAAGCAATCAAAATAACTTTCTCAACGAAATGAGACAATATATGCCTCGCGAACACTGTCAATTTTTGGAGCATCTGTCGTTAGTCAGTAACATCCGTGATTATGTTTTGACTAACCAGAACAACCAAAAAATATCTTTGGCCTATGACGCTTGCTTAGCGATGTTGAAGTCTTTCCGCGATAAACATATCCAGATTGTTACGCGTTACGTTATTTTGCAAGCCAAGAAGAAGTCATCCGATTCTGGCCTCAAGGTATTGAAAAATGGGTTGGCAAAAACACAGGGTAAAAAAGAACAGAAGGGCACGGGAGGCACTGCCTTGATACCATTTCTCAAGCAGTGTAGGGACGAAACGGGCAGCAGCGCAGCCTCTGAATGGGGCAAGAAAGTTTTGAGCACTGCTGTGTTGAGAGTTCAAAGTAATTCCTCCATCACTGGCATACGCAAAAGTCCCGAGCACAGTAGTACTCAACATGACACGAAGAGAGCTAAATTGGGATTGGCTGGGGATTGGGATATCAGCGACGGTTCGGAAGATGAAAGTGGGGTGGGACGTACGGCTGGGCATTGGTGAGCTACCCACCCGCTTCCTATTGGACACCTATTGATATATGTATATATATATATATATAACATGATTACATTTTTATAACGACTCTATTGAAAACTATTTACGAGCGTGGCTATTTTCCACTTATATGCCCCTGATTAATCGTGTTACTTCGTTAACGCCGTCTTCGTGGAGGCTCAGCAATTTTTCGCTCACAGTTTTGGCTATGTCCACAGCATCCACTAATTCACCGTCATCATCAGCGAATTCTTGGCCTAACCTTTTCAGACGCAACTTACCCTCCAAATACTCTTCCTTACCAAGAATAACGGCAAGAGGGGCACCTGATTTCTCAGCTGCTTCAAATTGCTTCCTTGGGTTAGCCTTCGATTTGTAGACGTACTCTGCCTCTATGCCTGCATTCCATAACTCCTTTGCAACCTTCATTCTTTGAGGTAGATAGCCTGTCCAGTCCTTACCACCACCAAAAGCCATCACAAATACTTGAGTGGCAGTTGGTTTGATACCAGCAGAAGCCTGTCTTTGTTTGATTAGAGAAAATATTCTCTCTACACCGAAAGAAATACCAACGCAGGGAATTTGGTTGGATTTTCTACCTGAAGCCTGCGAGAACATGTTAACCAAATTGTCGTAGCGACCGCCCGCAGCGATGGAACCAACACCAACATACGCGGAGGCATCGTCATCCTCAGACTTTGCTTTTTTCTTCAGCTCAGTCGCTTCTTTTGGTGGTGCAGAAGCAGCGGTCACAGCTTCGTATATCAAGCCGGTATAGTAGTCTAAACCTCTTGCCAGTGACAAATCAAATGAAATGTAAGAATCGACACCGAATGCATTGGTAAAGCTCATCAAAGAGGCTATTTCTTCCAAACCTTGCTTTGCCAACTCGTTACTGGAAAGAATAGGGTCTTTAGACAAAGTGGAATGAACTTCCTGCAAAGAACCATTCAACTTAACGTATTCGCCAATTTTGTCCGCGGTTTCCTCCGTCTGACCCTTTTCTTCAGTGATTTCCTTCTTGACTACTTCCCAAGGAGTCTTGTCCAGCTTATCCACAGCCGAAGAAATCTTTCTTACGTCCTCATCCTTGACACCACAAATTTGGAAGATACCATCTAAGATTTTTCTGTGATTGAGTTTGATTTTGAAGTCTTTAATACCTAATCCTGTTAGACCCTCCACCAATATGGACAAAATCTCTGCATCAGGAACCATGGATTCATAGTTGCCGGCAATGTCAAAATCACACTGGTAAAATTCTCTCATACGTCCTTTGGTCATTGCGGGCTGATCTCTTCTGTACACCTTGGCAATATGGTATCTCTTGATGGCTGAAATATTATTCATAGCAACATATCTAGCAAATGGGACAGTCAAGTCGTAACGTAGTGAGCAAAGTTCCCCACCTTGATCTTTCAAATCGTAGATTAATTTCGAATCTTCACCGTATTTACCAGCTAAAATTTCTTTTAATTCAAAGACAGGAGTGTCAATTGTCACGCCACCATGACGTTTGAACAAACTCGAAAGTGTATCAAAGACTCCTTCCCTGATGACCATATCGGCATCGGCCCAGTCTTTAGTGCCCTTGGGAGTCTTTAAAGATACTTGTAATTTACTGTTTTTTGAAGGGGCAGCAGTTGAATTAGAGGACATGTTGGTAAGAAACCTTCTCGGGAGTGTCAAAGTTGCACGTTTGAGCATAAAAGACATTGAAAATACCAATTCAATTCCAGTTGAATGTAGATCTCTCGTTAACGGGCTAAGATGAAATTTTCCAATTTGAAAAATTTCAGATCATTTACTACGTTGTTATGCCAATGATTGACAATTGGTAATATGTATGCTAGGTACCACGATCCCATGTTTTACCCGCGGGAACGCTCCCAGTGAACTAAGATGTAAATATTTGAAATATTCTTGTGAGCGCGCATTTTTTCGTCTTGTTTGTCTTTATTTTTCCCTCTACAACCGCCGTCTAGGTATGTTATACATCAAGCGGCAAGTTCATTAAAGTCATGGTGCGTGTAAAAAATTTACGATTGAGACGAGCTGCTGTTACTTGAAACCGTAGAACTCTCACTATATCAGTATAGCAAGCATAAAGTTTTGTTTAAAAACCGGTCCGCACCACTCTACTTCTGCACATAAAATGAATATTTTCACATATAAAGTGTCTAGGTTTAGTTCTTCTTTGCACCAAGTTGCTCAATTTTTTTAACAGTCTCGTCGAAGTTCGGCGTAGACTCGAAATCGATCTTACCATCCTTGGAGACTGTGGCATAATTGAAATAATTCTTCGATGGTTGATGCGTGAGGGATTCCGGTTTGGCCAAAATCTGGTTACCATTGTCTCTTCCCATGGGAGCTGCGGGGAGATAGACATTGTATGAACTTTGTATTAGCAAGACTCTTGGCCCCTTGATTTTCAGATACTTGGTGGAACCATTGATGATCTTGGAATAAACTTTCCTGGACCAGTTCCAAAATTTAACCAAAAGACCTCGAGAACTTTCAAGGAATAACCTGCCGTCGAATTCCCTGATACTTTCGAAAAATCTTCCCGCTTCGCTGGGTACCTTTTTAATCGTTCCGCGTGGTGGCGCCAAGATCTGTTCTGAGATTGCCCCCGCAATGTCACGCCTGTTAGCTCCGCTAACCGCCAAAAGGTGCTCAGAGCGTATAATAATCTCATCCTGGGCCTCCTTCAATTCGACGGTATAAATGGACCCAGACCCACTTAGTAGTACATTACCCCTACCTTGCACTGTTTGGTATTTGGAAGAAAAGACAAGCTTGATACGACTAAAGATAGTAGGTTTCGGAGGTCTTATCGTTAAACTACTATTACTCTCGTAAGCAACCACTGTGTCCTTGCCCCAAACGTTCCAATCTGCGGATCCGTTCAAATTTAATAGGCAAAACGTTTTAAAAGATGACGACGAAAGCCCCAGCCATTGTCCAAGACGGTTGGAAAGGAAGTTGGGAGCCACTAAGGCATTAAATTTTGAGACAGACACCAGCTTGTGATAAATAGAAGCCTTGAAAGAACCATAACGCAGTAGATTGGACCAGAAATGGATCCACTCGTAGTTCATGGAAAGCGATTTGGCGCCGTGCAGTGAAATCAGGCATCCTCTGCGCACGTAGAGTGGAATCGATGGCGGGACCACTAGTGAGGCCATCGTGGCGGGTTGGCCCAATACTTGAAATCTTGTAGTAGAAATGGGCTCATTGGCATCCTCCTCGCTAAATAGCTGTTCGGCATTAGTATCGGTAGCGGTCTTCAGCTCAGCTTCCGTGGGCACTACAGTGGTTGCAGCCGGTCTTACGAGGGAAATTGACCTTTTGACGACTGGCGAGTACACCGATCTATTCAACATGGATGTATTTTGAATTTTTCCTTCTCCTGTCGTTTGCCCTCCTGCTTTTACAGAGTTGCCCGGGCGCCTTGTATGTACGTAATAACGTTTCGACATAGCGTCCCCGGCTTGTTAATGCAGGGGACATGATTGGGCGCTACGTAAATAAAAACTACAAAGGAGCAGATGCTGAGAGCTCACTCAGCTTCCCAGTTATCCATCTGCTGTTGTTGTTTGACAAAGACAGCACTGCTGAGGGAGAAAATACGGTCTTCATTGCTGAATCCACGGCTATGAGCGTCGTGTGCAGAAGAATGGTGATGCGATTTGTTGAAGCCATCAAAACCCTTGATGATATTTCCGCCATAGGACGATTTGTTGCCGGCGATACCGGTATTGCTCGTCAAGTTGTTACCAGCAAAGTATTCTGTCTCCTTTTCGTAGATCTCTTCTTCCAAGCGTTCGAATTCATCTTCAAGGCGGTTTTTCTCGGCCAGCGACTTTTTCAGATCAGTTTTCAGCTTTTCATATTCTTTGAGCTTTTCGTCCATAACTAGAAGGGTGTTGCTAAGGCCATTGAATTGCAGCGTTTCCCCTGCCCGGCACCTTATGCTAATAAATTGGTTTGTTTTTTGTTTTTCGTTTTTTTTTTTTTTTCAAATATGAAAACCAAGAAAACTAGAAAATTAAAAAATACGAAAAAAAAAAAAAAAAAAACATACATTTTAGGTCTAAGTTGGTCAACCTTTGAGGCAGAACAAAAGAGATTGCCGATCGCGAAGCGAACCATAGAGTCAAGAACGCTTTGGATATGTCTAATGTTGGCAAAAAATGCGTGGTAATCCATAACGGTTCCTCGCGAACGGTGGCTGGCTTCAGCAACAGAGAGACGCCCCAGTGCATCTTGCCGTCGAGCTACATACAGCATGACGGAGACAACGACACGCGCATATTCGGCACTTTCGAGATGCTGGACGAAGCGCAGAGGAACGATCCCGGTGCCAACGTGTACACCGTCATCGACTCACGAGGCCTGCCCTACAACTGGGACGCCCTGGAGGCTCAATGGAGGTACATCTACGAAACGCATCTGCAAACGAACCCAGAGGATTTGCCCCTGGTGATCAGCGTGCCTGCGACCAGTGCCGAGCTGGACATGAAAGTGGTGGAAAATTATTTCGAGCTCGCGTTTGCCAAATTGAAAGTGCCTACTATGCAGATTGTCGTGGAACCGCTGGCCGTTGCCCTTTCCATGAGCAAAAGCTCTGCGCTTGTGCTCGATTTGGGTGCGCGCAGCTGCAGGGTGACCCCCATCATAGACGGAACCGTCGTGAAAAGCGGCGTGATGAGATCCAAATACGCCGGCGACTTTCTCGACTACCAAGTGACCGAGCTGCTCAAGGACAGCGTTGCCCGCGCAGAGGGCAGCTGCTCCATCTGGTACAATTCGCAGACCTGGGTACAGCAATTCAAGGCTACCATGCTGCAAGTCTGTGACAAGAACCTGCTGGAGTTGCAGCGGTTTCACGAGGAGCAGGCTGCGCAGTTGCAGCCTGTCGGCTTCCAGCAGTACGCCTCCAACTCGCTGACGCAGAAGAAGAACTTTCTGCAGAAGGGCGCCGATGGCACCAAACAGACCATTACGCTGCAGCTCCAGGACTGCTACAGGCTACCGGAGTACCTCTTCCAGCCGCAGATGGCCTCGCCGGAGTTTGCGGCTGGCGAAGGCCTCACCGAGCTCATGTCCAAATCGATCCGCAAGACCGGAGCTGCTGTAAGCTCCATGGGCACGCCGAGCGGCGGCGGCAACGGCGCGTCGTTGAGTTTGAACGAGCGCGGCACCGCGCAGGCCAACGCGGGAGCGCAGGGCGGCGCCGGCAGCGGCAGCGGCGGCAGCGGCGGAGCCGCCGCTGCCAGCGGCATTAGTCCGGAGCAGGTGTACTCGCTGCTGCTAACCAATGTGATCATAACGGGGTCCACGTCTCTGCTCCAGGGCATGGAGCAGCGCATCGTCAACGAACTCTCGATACGGTTCCCGCAGTACAAGCTGACCACGTACGCGAACCAGACTCTGATGGACCGCAAGATCCAGAGCTGGATAGCCATGTGCTCGATGGCGAACCTGCCGGGCTGGGAGCTGGGCAACTGGTTCTCGCTCGCAGACTACGAGTCGCTGACCAGCGGTGGCAAGGGCAAGAAGGCGGCGCAATGACATGGCGCGCGCAGCAGTGGTTGTATCATTATACAAAGAAACAAAAAATTCATAGAGTGACCGAATATACAAAAGTGCATATACGTATCGTATCGTATCGTATCGTCGGGTATGCCACCGACGCAGCCGGCATGTGACGCGCCCACTGCTCTGGTCGGTCATCCATGCGGCGCTGAAAGTGCTCGGGTCGGCGTGCGGCTGCGAGCGGCACGGCCCTGCCATCTTCTGCCCTCATTGTTGGTGCTGTCGCTGTTGTTTCCTCCTCTGCGTTCAAAACCCCGCTAGCACCTCCTTTTGCAGCAGCCACGCCGGCGCAGATACAAGTCCGGCCCGGACCCCTAATTTTAGCCGCCCACGACCTACAGCCACGCCTGCCACGTCTGCCGCGACTGCCACGCTGGCCACGCTGGCCACACAGGCCACGCCGGCCTCCTGCAGCCACCCTCGCCCTCTCGCAACAGAGCGCGCGCGTGCACAGGCTGGCTGCACAGGCCCCCGGTCGTAAAACCTGCCGAACCCTGGGCAGAACACGCCCGTCGGAACACGCCCGTCGGAACACGCCCGTCCCGGCCACCACACGCGCATCATCCCATGCCTGCCGGCGTCTGCCCGCGGCTCGGCGCGAAGGAAATGGGGTTCCGCGCAACGTGCCGCTTTGCGCGTTGCTGGCCAGAAAACCACGCAAAAAAGACGCGTTTCGATAAGGCAGCAGCGCGGTGTATGGGCAGCGCTGCGCTAATCGCCCAGAAGAGCCCGCAGCACCGAACCTGTTGATGCGTTTCTCTTGTACGGGACCACAATCTATTTTACTTCTCCAATGCCATCGACCTCTCCTCAGCTCATCGCTTGACTCACCCGAATCAATCAATACACACAGAAAGAAATAACGAAGAAAGAGTCTACTGCAATCTACGGCAGCCTCATGGGAAACTTATCAGTGTCTCTCGCTGTTGTCACGCCGTTGTGGGCGCTGCAATAATATTCGTTGTTACGCATTTGCCCTGTTGGACTGTAGCTGCCGCTTTTTTTTTCCCGTTTCTCTTGCATGCCTAAAAAAAAAAATTTTTTTTTATCTGCTTTTTTATTGATATAATTTAATATATTTTGGTCAATCTATTCGTGGACTCCTGTTCCATTTCCCATCTGCCTGACCTTCGCTTCTTGTTTCTTTTTCGAAAACCAATCTTTTTTTTGTTCTCTGTTCTCTTCCAGTCTCGAGTTCCTCCGGTATAAAAAAAAAAGCACTGGTCTAGACTCGTTTAAAGCAAGTACTAAAAGCCAAGTCTACACTGCTACAGTCTGCTGCTACGGTCTTAACTGCTATCCAGCATCACACACACACACACACACAAGCACTACACTCTATATCACAAAGATGAGCGGTGTGGAAAAG
The DNA here is from genome assembly GCA_003707595.2 of Zygosaccharomyces bisporus. Classification (NCBI taxonomy): domain Eukaryota; kingdom Fungi; phylum Ascomycota; class Saccharomycetes; order Saccharomycetales; family Saccharomycetaceae; genus Zygosaccharomyces; species Zygosaccharomyces bisporus. The sequence continues at coordinate 107,863 of PPKA02000007.1, forward strand.
ACACAGATATTGGAGAAGTACCTGAGCCTCGATCAGAGGGGCAGTATCATTGCCGAGTACGTCTGGATCGACGGAACCGGCAACATCCGTTCCAAGGGCAGAACCTTGAGAAAGAAGATCAAGTCGCTGGATCAATTGCCAGAGTGGAACTTTGACGGTTCGTCGACCAACCAGGCACCAGGCTACGACTCGGACATCTACCTGAAGCCCGTGGCGTACTACCCGGACCCATTCAGAAAGGGTGACAACATCATCGTGCTCGCCGAGTGCTGGAACAACGACGGTACGCCAAACAAGTTCAACCACAGACACGAGGCTGCCAAGCTGTTTGCTGCCCACAAGGACGAGGAGATCTGGTTTGGTCTGGAGCAGGAGTACACGCTGTTCGACGAGTTCGACCAGGTGTACGGCTGGCCCAAGGGCGGGTTCCCAGCGCCCCAGGGACCCTACTACTGCGGTGTGGGTACGGGCAAGGTGCATGCCCGTGACGTGATCGAGGCCCACTACAGAGCGTGTCTGCACGCGGGCATCGAGATCAGCGGTATCAACGCCGAGGTGATGCCATCGCAGTGGGAGTTCCAGGTCGGGCCCTGCGAGGGCATCAGGATGGGTGACGAGTTGTGGATGGCCCGTTATCTGTTGAGCAGAGTGGCCGAGGAGTTTGCCGTCAAGATCTCGCTTCATCCAAAGCCTCTCAAGGGCGACTGGAACGGTGCCGGCTGTCACACCAACGTGTCTACCAAGAGCATGAGGTCGCCAGGCGGTATGAAGTACATCGAGCAGGCCATTGGCGCCTTGAGCAAAAGACACCACGAGCACATCAAGCTGTACGGTGCCGACAACGACTTGAGATTGACCGGCAGACACGAGACCGCCTCGGCCTCGTCCTTCAGCAGCGGTGTCGCCAACAGAGGTGCCAGTGTGAGGATTCCAAGAAGCGTTGCCAAGGAGGGCTACGGTTACTTTGAGGACCGTAGACCTGCCTCCAACATCGACCCATACTTGGTAACGGGTATTATCTGCGAGACTGTCTGCGGTGCCATTGACGATGCTAACATGACGAAGGAATACGAAAGAGAGTTCCAGTAGTGAGGTAGAGGGAGCTCCAGACTTTTTTTTTTATATATATATATAATCATTATTATTATTATTTACGTATGTAAACGTGCGTATGTGCGGACCCAAAAGAGAGAAAAAGATATGTTTAGACAAGCCGTCAAGAGTTTGGTCGTTGGCCATAGCAGTAAATAAATTGGCACAAGTGGTAGTTTGTACGCCTTGCCGTCGGGTTTACATTGTTCACGTATCGCTGTTACCCGCCCGGGCGTAGCTTACTGCCAAACTAGTTCGCATCCCAAGGGGACTAAAACAACCAACTTTCTCATCTTGGTCAGGGAAAAAGTCGACATCACAACGGAAAGAGAAAGCTGCAGGCACCCACGCGCGCCCACCACCATTTATGATTCTGCTGGATAGTACACATTTCAACGATATACGCCATGCGATGCGTTCCCGCAGTGTTGCGTGGGACGCCCTCGCCAGGTCCGCAGAGATCTCGGAGCCTGATGCATCCAATGCCAAGTGGATAGAGAGCATTCTGGTGAAGCATGCGAACGAGCCAGGGTTTACGGCGGACCCGAGCTTCAAGATAAACGAGAACACTATCAGACCGCTGATCCACCTTTTGGCCACCTCTACGAATGCCGATTCCAAAAAGGCCGTGCAGAATCTGTTGGCGGAGATGCTCTCATCGTCACAGTACAGCGGGCAGACGATAGACTTTTTCCTCAATCACAAGGAGGCGCTAGGGGAATTGTTCCAGGTGTCGTTGGTGGGGGACCCGCAGACGGTGCTCATCTCGTCCTTCAACCTGGTCTCGCTGCTCATACAGCCCGGGCTGCTCAACAAGGACCTGGTGTCTCAATTGATCAACAACGACAACTTTCTGAACATCCTCAACAACTTGGAGCTCAAAGAGACTTGCTACGTATGCGTGCGGCTCTTGCAGGAGCTTGTTGCGGTGGAGCAGTACAGGGTCATCGCGTGGCATGCGCAGTCCAAGTTCTTACCGACGCTATTTCTTGTGGTGAAGCAGGCGCTATCCTCGAGCACTGCCACCAAAGTGGTCGCCACGAACTCGAACAACTTGGGCATCCAACTGCAGTACTACTCTTTACTCGTGATATGGTTGCTCACTTTTGACCGCAGAGTGGCCCACGAGCTGACCAACAACTACTTGCCCGACTTCCTCAACCTTTTGAAGCTGGTCAAAGTGACCATCAAGGAGAAGATCTCGAGGCTCTGTATATCCATCATTTTGCAATGCGTCAGCAAGGACGTCAAGGGCCACAAGCAGGTGATTCGCAGCCTGCTGCTGCTGGGTAATGCGCTACCCGTGTTGCAGTCGCTCAGCGAGCGCAAGTACTCGGACGAGGAGCTGCGTGCCGCGATGGACGAGTTGAAGGCGATCCTCGAAGCGGAGTACCAGGAGCTCAGCTCCTTTGACGAGTACGTGGCAGAGCTCGACTCCAAGCTGCTCTGTTGGTCGCCCTCGCACGTGGACAACGGTTTCTGGTCCGACAACGTGGACAAGTTCAAGCAGAACCACTGGAAGCTGTTCAAGCAACTGATTTCGCTGCTGGTCGAGACCAAGCAGACCGGACTCAACGACAAGCAGCACAAGACCGTTCTGGAGGTCGCGCTGAGCGACATCACGCACGTCGTGGACCTGCTGCCCGACAGCGTGGACGTTCTGGGCGAGATGAAGGGCAAAGTGGTCATCATGGAGCTGTTAAACCATCCGGACTCGCGCGTCAAATACGAGGCCCTGAAGGCTACTCAGGCGGTCATCGGCTATACTTTCAAATAGGAACCTTTTTTTTTTTTTTTTTTTTTTTTTTTCTTTGTCAATATTGCACGCACCAAGATTATAAAAGAGCACACGCATACGTATCCAGCTGTATAGCGATGTTTTGCGTGGCCGGTCTATGTATGTTACGTTGTATTATGTATCTTTTAGCGCCTGTACAGGCGTGCCTCCCCGCCCAGCAGGGTGCCGCCGGTCTCTTCGTCCTCGATTTCCTCCTCGTCGTCGTAGTCGTGCTTCTCCTTCAAGTAGAAATCGTCCTTTTGCTTGTTCTGAGTCCTGTCGAATTCTTCCTCCTCGTCCTCGTCGACCCCAAAATCGTGGAACTTGTCCACGATGCTTTTCAGGAAGCCGCCGCCGCTGCCGCTGCCGTTGCCGTGGCCGTTGCCGTAGCCGTTGCCGTAGCCATTGCCAGCACCCGCGGCACGGTCACCGCCGCTGTACCCGAGCAGGCTCGTCAGCGAGCCCTTGTTGCTGTCCAGAGTCCGTTGCACCTTCTCATGCCAGCTCTGGAGCTGGCTCTGCGGTGGGTCCACCAGGGCACGGTACTGCGACTCGAGTTTGCCGAGGTCTCTGCGTGCGAGCTGCAGCTCGTGCTCCAGCTCCACGATGTGGCGCTTCTTGGCGGCCAGCGCATACACCAGTTCCTGTTCGTCCTGGCCGCCGCCGCCGCCGCTGCTGTACCTGCTGGTGCGATCTGGTGACGCGTCTAGCGCGATCGAGAGCTGCAACCCCTGTTTTCTGGGGCTCTCGCTGCAGGTGGACTCGCCGTCGGTGGAGTTGCGCGCCTGCTTGTTTACCAGTGCCAGCTTCTGTAGTTCTACGCGCTGGCGCATCTTTGCTTGTGACATCTCTGGCGGTGTCGTGGTCTGCGTTTGTGACTAGTTGGTAGTTTATTCTTTTTTATCATTCCTTCCTTTACAGCTGTGCCGTCTTCGTTTTGCGATGCGCGCCCGAACGAACAGGAAGAAAAAAAAAAATAATAAAACAATTAAACAAGTGCACGCTACGTCTACAACAACGGCAACACAAGCACGCGATGCCCAAGAAGAGAACGCTGGCCGCCAGTGTGAACCTGGACGACTACTTCGTTCGCCGCTACTACGACGAGCGGTTCCTGCGCTTTCTGCGCTGCGAGCCCGCGCCTGCCGCCAACTACGTGCTGACGCGCCAGGACGACAAGCTGTGCCAGTTCTACGAGGTGACGATGCAGCTGAAGCAGCACGCCGGCGGCAGGGCCGGCATCGAGACCGCGGAGCAGCAGCTGCGGCTCTTCAACCGCATCGCAGAGCAGGAGACCAACTGGGTCGTGTACCCGCTCTACGTGGTGGCGCACCAGCTGCTGGCGCTTGCGCTGCGCGGGGCGGCGGCGGCGGCGGACCACGCGCTGCTGGAGCAGTGCGGGCGCACGATCCACCGCAGCTTCAACCTGTGCCTGAACGACCGCAACCCGGAGGAGCGCGAGAACCGCCGCACGGGCTGCTACACGTTTGCCAACCTCGAGTTCCGGCTGTACCACGCGCTGCGCAACCGCGACATGATGAAGAACCTGGTCAAAGTGCTGCAGAGCAGGGGCGACGAGCTGCCGGGCCTGCAGCACACGCTGGCCGCCGAGCACAAGAGCCACTGCGTCACGTACCACTACTACGTGGGCGAGTACTACGGGTGCCACGAGTCCAACTTTGCCAAGAGCTTTGACCACCTGAACACGGCGCTGGGCATGTGTCCTGCCGCCGCCCCAACGTGCAGCCGCCAGCTCTGGCACATCCTGCTGCTGCTGGTCCCGTACGCCATGCTGGCCCACCACTACTACCCGAACTGGGCCACGCTCGAGCGCGTGTGCCCGCCCGACGTGTACGCCGCGCTGCGCCGCTACTACGCGCCCGTCGTCGCCTGTCTGCTGGACGGCGACGTGCGGCGCTACGACGCACACTGCGCGCAGCACGAGGTCTTCTTTCTGCGCCACGGCCTGTTCGTGGCGGTGGCGCTGCTGCGCCAGTGTGTGCTGCTCAAGCGGTTCCGCAACTGCTGGCGCTACGGCGTGCGCGGGGCGGCGTCGTCGGTCGTGCCGCTGGCGCTGTTCCTTGCGCCCGCGCCCGCCGCGCCTGCCGCGGAGGAGCAGCAGCAGCAGCAGCAGCAGCAGCAGCTGGAGCAGCGGCTGGACGCGCTGGAGTGCCAGCTGGCCAACCAGATCGCCAGCGGCTGCATCAGGGGCTACCTGTCGCATGCGAAGCGGTGCATCGTGCTGAGCAAGCGGGACCCGTTTCCGCGGCAGTGCACGCGGGCGGCGCGGCCGTGTTAGCCGCGGTGCGACGCGCGTTAGCCGCCGAGCGCAGTGGGCGTGACGGGCGGGCGTGACGGGCAGCGCAGCTCAGCCGCACTGCACTGCACTGCTCTGCACTGCTCTGCACTGAGCCCGGCAGCGACTCCGCGGAGTCGCAAGTGCGCGTGCGCGGGTCACGCTGCGCGAGTTGTGTAGCGCGCGGGATCCGCGCGGCGACGCTGCTGCGCTTTTTTCTGCGTGCTGCGCGCTGCACAAAGCGCGCAGCGTGCGTGACCCGCGCTCGCCCCCCCGCCACAGGCGGTAGTGGTGACGGCATGTATGACCAACTCGACGCTGATGACTGGAGGACATGACCCACGGCGGGTGCGCAAGTGCGGGCGTTGGCCAGCGACGGGACGGGCGGGACTAATGGAACGGTATATAATGAGCAAGGTGAGAGGGCATGTTAGGTGCTGCTGAGAGGTGGAGAAGCATTCACCATCGGCAATCACACACAAAACATCGCACACACACACACACCAACATGGCTTTCCTAACTTTGACCTCAGACATCCAAGAACCATTTGTCATCCCCGAGCTGTCGCCCGTGTCGAGGCCCTCGACGAGACAGAACTCGGTGAGCGAGAGCAGCGGCTGCGGCTGCGCGCACAGCAGCAGCGGCTCTGGCAGGTGAGCCTCGTCCGCGCTGCAGCGGGGGGTGGTTTTTTGGCGTTGTTGTTTTGCATTACGAACTGGCATATACGAGTACATACTACTTTAAAAGATTTTCGAGCATTGGTACACGCAGCGCAGCGCGAAAGCGCCGGCGGGTGGGGAAGATTACTACTTGATAAAACTGAAGCTGTAAACAAGCTTCAGCAGCAGTGATCAATGATCATTGAGGTACTGTCGTTTTATCGTAATTTCTCATTTATTTAGCTATTCTCGAGTCCCTGTGGGTTCTGAGGTCACGGCCTCTGAAATCGAGCATGATCTACTCTATACGTTCAAATCGTACTACTGCCACGCGCGTTTCCTTACACGCACAACTTTTGTATTTATAGTACGAAAAGTCACCACTTCCTTGCACGACAAACTAGTCACAAGACTAACGCTTAATAAGCAATTGCTTATAAGTACTGAGTACTCGTAGGTACAGTATAATTGATAACGATTCTTTGTTTTTGGTTCCACCACTTGCAGAACGCATCCGCGAGCGGCGGCTGCTTACACACGTGTGATAGTTGTGGAGAAACAAAGGTGTACTACGGGACGAATGCGTTGCTGTAGTCGTAGTTGCATGGAGTGCTAGTTACTATTTACAACCTACAAAGCTTGGCGCACGCGCACGCGCACGCGCCTAGTAGAACTCGTTGTACTTCTTCAAGTAGTACGCAGAGCCCAGGCCACCGAGCAGCGTCAGCACGATGGGCACCGGCTTGGTGAACCTCGAAGGGATGCCACGAAAGACGCCCGTGGCGAGCAGAAACGCAGACGTGCCCAGCGCCAGCTCCAACCCCCCGTCGCGGTTCCCCTGCAACAGGTAGCCGGCGTAGCCGTACAGGCCCCCGACGAGGAGGCCAGCAGCCAGCGAGGGCACAGAACCCTTGCGGACGTAGCCCATGGTGCCGCCCATGGCAGACAAAAAGCCCAAAGTGTATGCAGGATGCTCCATCGCCTATCTTTTTCCTTTGATTTTCTGCTTGAAGCTTCTCTTGTATGTGTTAGAAGGAAGGGGAAGAAGGTTTGATTGGCGAGAAAAAAAAAAAAAAAAAAAAGAGAGGCAAGGCCGAAAAACCGCCATGTTGTGGTAAAACCGTTTCGGCACGCAGGGGAGCCTCAAGAACATCGGCCAGAGACTGGCAATAAAAAGAGGCTGCAACAGCAGCGTAATGCGCCATCGCATTGCGGTATGCCGCTACATAGCGACACAAGTCGTATACACAAACGACCATGAGCCAGGACGAACAACTCTCGCTCAAGATCAAGTATCTGAAGCTCAAGCGGGTCAATGGGCTCAACAACAAGCTTAGGGGCGAGCTGTCCCGCGAGCGCATCACGGCGTCCAACGCCTGTCTCGCAATCGTCAACCACGTCTCCATGCACAGAGACTACGTGATTCCAGACATATGGGGGTACCCGAAACCGGGCACCAACCATTTCAGAGAGGCCCGCAAGCTGCACCTAGGCCAGCCGTCTCGACAGGCCGGCAGGCCTGATGGCGCCGGCGAGGGCGATGCCGCGTGTTGCACCATCATGTAATGTGATAAACAGTCAAAAAGACGTATCTATTCGAATCATCTTCTAAATCTATGCTCTGCCCACACCTCTCTCCGCCCTTCTTTAGTACTTTTTTTTGTCGTTTTCTCGTTTTTTTTTTTTTGTCGTTTTGTTGCTGCTTCCTCTAAGCAGTGTGTTGTTGGTTCAACCGCCCTGGCGGCCCTCCTTCTCGACAGAAACCTTGTTGAGCTTCAGGGACTCGCGGATACGGCCCTCGCCGTCGCCGCAGCCGCAATCGTAGTCCTCGAGAATCGTGGAACAGTCGTACTGCGGCTTCTGGAGCTTTTCGTTGACCAGGTTGTGCAGGTGGCACCCCCACATCGCCGCCGTCACTCGACTGGACGTCTGCGGCGGATTGTGCTTCAACATCTCGACAAAGTGGTAAGAGCACTCCCCACAGGGGTACAGCTCGGCGTACAGCTGGATGAAGCTCGCTAGCTTGGACCGCTGCTCCTCGGTGGGCTCATCAGGGAACCTTGCCAGCAGCGTGTGGAAGTATTTCCATGACGCACGGCCCAGCGCCTTCTTCGCCTCTTGATCGGGCATCGAGGGCATGATAGTGCCTGACATCGCCGCAGTGTCACCGGCCTTTGGCTTCTCCTCGGGGGAGCCCGCGGAGCCGGCGGGGCCGTCAGCAGCAGCGTCAGCGGCAGCGCTCGCATCCGTGGCGGTTCTAGCAGGATCGTAGTCCACCTGAGGCTTGCTGTATGACAAGTCGCTCGTGGAGAAATACCACCACAGCCCTACGAGCACTGCAGCAGCCAGCACTCTTAGCAGATGGCCGTTACGGTAACCTCTAACCTTCATTTGGCCCTTTTTGTTATGTGCCAGCTATGTTCGTCTTTACCACGTTTGTTTGAGTGTGGCCCTTCAAGTTGTTTGTATTAATCAAGTGGTCCTTTTATCTTAGCAGGGTAAAAAAAAAATAGTAGTAAAGAGTAAAAAAAAAAAAAAGCTCGCCTGCACAAAGGAACAAATTTCGTTTAAGAAGTAGCAGGCAATACCATACGGTGACCTTACTCGCATCACGACAAACAGAGAGTAGATGTCGGGCAAGAAGTTCCACACTAGAGGGATCAATGTGCTGGAGGCGAATGGCGCCCGGGAGGCTCACGCAAAGACTGTACATGCACGTATGCCCGGTGCGCAGCAACAGAGGCCGGATCTCGTGGGCCGTTCACCGGAGCAGACTCTTCTGCAGAGCTCAAACGCCTACCCTACGCTGACAGCGAGGCCCGGCAGGAGTCGCCATATTTGCAATAACCCAAACAATCCACCGTGCGCGCAGTGTGGAGCTACCATCATACCATCACCTAGAGCCACTCTACCCCTAGAGGACTGTCCCTCCATATCGATCGCCAACTGGACCATCTCGACGAGGAAAAGACCCATACTGAATTCTCAGGAGCTTGACGATTGGGAGAATAACAAACTTAAGGGGTTGACGTTGCCCGAGATGATCTTTGGGAACAACTACGTGAGAATAGAAAACACGAGGGACCACTGGACACTTGAGTTCAACGCTCTGGACGCATTGAAACAGGTGAAGCTGGAGGATTCCGGTATCAGAGTGGCATACTCGCAAAAATGGATCAACTCTAAGCAGCAGAAACAGAAAAGACAGGCAGAAAACGGCGTCTTCGATATCGAGGAGTCTTCACTACGTATTGCTCGCCATTACGACTGGACATATACTACGAAATACAGGGGAACAGAATCCGGATCGCACCGTCTGCAAAGAAACGACGAGGAGCAATTACCCCTGGCAAAATTGGCTCGCCCGGACAACATTTTGTTCTATGACGACATGATTCTGTTCGAAGACGAGCTCGCCGACAACGGAATATCCATGCTCAACGTTAAGATACGTGTCATGGAGGAGCGACTGCTGATATTGAGTCGATTCTTTCTTAGGGTAGACGATGTTCTCATAAGAGTGGCAGACGCCCGGGTCTGCGTAGAATTTTCTGAGAACAAAGTCATAAGGGAATTTAAGGAATACGAGGGGGCCTACAAGGACATCATCTGCAAGCACAGGACGTCTCATTCGCATGATCCGAAGGCTGCATTGAGAGACAGTAACTGGGTTGCACAAAACACTCCGCTGATTAGCCGGCAGTGTGAATCGTTAACGTTTTGATATTATACATAATTTAACCAAGTTTTCCTGTTTATCTTTTCTTTTTCTCTTACTATATACTCTTGAGAATCAATTCTGCAGTAACCTTGTTTCTGGGGTTAGAAGTGTGGGCAATTTGTTCAAGCCTTGATTTGGCTAACTGTAGCAATTTCTTTTTGCCCTCTAGCTTCTGAGATGCAACGGCCACAAGCGACCAACCTTTGAGGTACGACTCGCTGAGTTCCACACTCCTAAGGGCGTTGTTGAGTGCCTGCTGAAGAGTAACTTTAGCCTTCGCCGCTGACTTGTCCACACGCAGGGCCTTGTAATAGAGAATTTCAGCTAACTTACCGAATGCTGGGTAATTAAAGGGTGTTACGCAAATCACTTCTTCAAAGCAGTATGCGGCCCGGTCAAACTGGCCCAACTCGAAATAGGTCTGTCCTGCAACAGTCCATAGCTCAGGGTCGATAGGGAATTTCTCTATTAGCAAAAGCAGCTGACGGATTAACCATTCCTTGTCGTGGTCCCTACGTTGCATGGAAAGCAACTTCTTCTGTAGCAAAACGTAACTCATACTATCTGTATCAATTTCTAAACTTTGTTCAGTCAACGATTGAATGAACGCAATCGCAGCAGCGTCACCTTCATTGATCTGCAACAATGTGGCCTTCATGGCATATAGTCTTGGAGAGTCTTCCCCAAACCTGTCTCGAAACGTGTTGTAGAGCACTTGGCATTCTACATCATCGCAAAGATAAACTCCCACGTAAAAAAGCATCTCCATGAGTGACAGATAGTCAGCTTGCGTCAAGCCTGGGTCCTCCGATTTCATATAGCGTTTGCAACCATCATACAACTCTCGTAACTCCTCGGGCTCAAACTGCGTATAAGCGCGGCTTGCCATAATAGCAAGAAATTTACCCCTAAGAACCTCCATTTCTCAGGTATGTTCAATTGGCCTGGGTTAGAAATGGACAGCTAAGTGTACAGTGAGCTCTGTCAATTGTCTTGAACATTAAACCAAAATTGGCTTTTGGACCTTGATTTGATGTCGCTTTCTACGTTTTGAAAATTTTTAGGTCATCCGCATCAAAACGTTTTATATAGAATTCAACCTCATCAGCATCTTGAAAGAGTTCAACTGCTGTGGATTACTGGTCTAGAGGTGATTTGACCAGGTTGAGCATCTGCTGAATATACTGTATTAGAGAAAATGTCTATCAATATTTGCAGAGACAATCATGATCCGTTCTACCGTTACAAGATGCCTCCCATTCAGGCCAAGGTTGAAGGTAGAGGTAACGGTATCAAGACGGCAGTCCTGAATGTGGCAGACATAGCAAGGGCATTAAATAGGCCTGCACCTTATATTGTGAAATATTTCGGGTTCGAACTGGGTGCTCAGACGTCCATAATGGTGGATGCTGACCGTTACTTAGTGAACGGTGTGCATGAGCCTGCCAAGCTACAGGATGTATTGGACGGCTTTATCAACAAGTTTGTTTTATGTGGTAGCTGTAAAAATCCAGAAACGGAGATCGTTGTAACAAAGGATAAGGACTTGGTCAGGGACTGTAAAGCCTGTGGTAAGAGATCCCCCATGGACTTGAGGCATAAGCTATCCTCTTTCATCCTTAAGAATCCTCCAGACTCGATGGGTGGCTCGAAGAAAAATAAAAAGGCCGCGACTGCTTCAGCGAATGTTCGTGGTGGTGGTGTGTCCATCAGTGACATCGCTCAGGGAAAATCACAGGCAGCAAATGCAGGTGATGATGAAGATGATGATGAGTTAGCCCGTCAGATCAATGCCGCTGCATCTTCTTTGGAACAGATAGAGGTGAAGGATGACGAATGGGCGGTCGATATGTCTGAGGAAGCCATCAGACAGCGTGCGAGGGAACTTCAGGTGAGTGCCGAAGCTCTCGACGGGGATATGAGTAAGCTGGAGGAGTTTGGTGAATGGATCTTAAAGGAGAGCTCTGAGGGCCAAAAGAACCTTCCATCCGACGTCGAAATCTTTAAAAAGGCAGCAGACATGGACATCTTGGATGACCCCAAACTTGCCTGTGTGCTTGCACAGTGTATGTTTGATGAAAATATTGTCGAGGAGATCCCTTCACATGCTCCTTTCTTCACTAAGGTATTTGTATCGGAAGAATACGAGAAAGAATTTCTGGGTGGGTTAGAAAGGTTCTTGGGTCTGCAGCACAAAAAGTTGATTCCAACATTGTCCAAGATCTTGGTCCAACTATACAACAACGACATTATTTCTGAGGAAGAAATAGTGAAGTTCGGTACTAAGTGTTCTAAAAAATACGTCCCCAAGGATGTTTCTAAGAAGGTACGCAGGGCCGCTAAGCCATTTATAACATGGCTGCAAACGGCAGAGTCCGATGAAGAGGATGAGGATGAAGAGTAGGCATGTATATAGGTTCTGCAGCCCTTCCATTTGTATACGTAGATCTATATAAGTTTCACGGTAGTTGAAAAATAAATAACAAATACGCGATGCCGATTCAATTTCGTAAACTACAATAACAATATAAACATCAGGACAATGAACGAGGATGGTATCATAGTCGGTGATGTCTCTACGATGCTCAGGCTAGAGAGTCGCATCAAGAGCTTTCAAAAGACGTCAATAGTCGATGGCAAGAAGTACAGATGGAGATATACGCTAATACCTTACCATGCGATGGCGAAGTTAGGATTTTTTTACTGCCCTTCAAGAGACCCTACTACGGGAAAGATTCACAAGGACGCTGTAGGATGTATCTATTGCCGCAAGGTTACTCATGATTTTAGAGAATGTAGATCAAAGAAAAAGGATGTCATAGAAACTTTAATGCGCGTTCTAAGACAGCATCTAGAAAATCATACGCCCCGTTGTCTTTTAGCCCACATGAAGTTGAAAGTCCTAGAAGATGTTCTGAGTGAGAAAGGATCTGTGGTTTGGAAGCAAGACGAGTTTTTATCCGATCCTTTGGCAAACAAAGTGCAAGATCTTTTCCGGTTTACATTCGAAGGCAATTGGCAATACAATACTGAAAATCTGGGACCTGAGCGCATGGCCAGAGCTGGTTTGGTGCGATACGATAGTTCCTTCACTGCATTTGAAGAATTGTTCGGGGAAGGTAGCAATGATGCTTCCTATTGCATATATTGTAAAAAGATACTGGGTCACTGGCAGCCCAATGATGACCCACTGAGGGAGCATTTTAAAGGCAGTAGTGGTGGGAAGTGCTTCTTCTTCACAAACATTGATAAAGAACTTGTGGAATCTTTGCAACAAAGCGTCAAAATTGAAACAGAGGAAAGTTCAGGCGATTCGGAGAAGGATATGGCACCTCATTCACAAAATAGACTGAAATCTGATGATGGTACACTAGCTGAGCAATTCGACGATAAACCACCTGAAAGAAGGAGGAGGAAATTGAAGAGAAACTTCACTAATTTAGTTTCTGATGGCGAGTTTGACTCAGATCCGTCCTTTCGTCTGGAGGAAGACAAAGATCTTGTGCTCGATTTCAAAGGTCATAAGCAAAGGGCCAATGAAGTTGAAAGAAAAAATGCTATCTTAGACGATAGCAAGGACGAATTCAGTTTCAGCGCTCAGGGACACAGTACCTTTGAAATTCCACCACCTTCTTCATCCTCCAAAATACCAGTTCCATCCCGTCACACCAAACTTAGCCCTAGCAGGCCGTATAGTGTCCCTAAAAGCAATGCATTATCAGGCCCTAAAAGCAATATCAACAAGGTAAAGAGGTCACTGGACAATATACCAGTCGATGCAATCCTTAGTTCAGATTCGGAGCTAGATTTTATGCAAGCTCGAAGTCCTGATATGGTTGAAGAAAAATTCACTCCCTCAGGGAAGAGCCCACATAGGGCATTCTCGCAAAGAGGTCGAAATCTTAGTTCTCTCCAACGGAGGAAAGCTTTGTGATTCTATGCCAAATGAATCTGATCCTAATCTGTCAAATCACCCGAGTGAACTCTCCGAGGATTCGTCCTCTGATATCCCAACATTAGATGCAGGGACTCCTTTATCTAACAGAGTACTGGCGGGAAGTGTTGCTAGTTTTGATACTAGCGAAGGAAAGAATCATGAAGAGGAGGCAGAGAAAAATGAGATTCAAACAGAACACAAGGAAAAATTGGAGAAGGCTAGAGAGTCAATTCAGGAAGTAAGTGGCAATAACTCTTTCTTGACTTCAAATCGCGGTGACACTACTCGAAGAAAGGAAACCCCAGATGCTCAAGAAAATGGCGTAGGGCCTCAGGATGGCATCAATGGGTCTGAGGCCGCTAACATACAACCAAATCCACCTATAGTATCACAAGATTATCGTAATTCTACTACGGTCGAAGTTGTTCATGGTCCCGAGCGTGAAAGTGAACTGAAAGGGGCTTCAGTTGAACAAACGGCTGCAGACATGGATTCTAAGTCCGGATCTGATGGCGATTGGACTTCAACACCGAAACGTTCCACCTCAAATGAGGAAAACATGTACAAGATTGACGAGGATAGGTTACTTGTTAGAACATATTTTCATGACATGCTGAAGTATATTAATAACCATGACGCCACTTTGGCAAATGATAAAGATGGCGATTTGGCCTTTTTCATCAAACAGATGCCCAAAGAAGAAATGGAAATCCCCTTCTCACAGTGGATTTTGAGAAAAAAAGAAGCAGTGAAAAGGGAATTCCAGGAGAACGTGCAAGGAAAGCTCAGAAAGTTGAGAAATGAATTCAATCGTGTAATTGAAAATGTGGAAGCAATAGAAGATGAAAAAATTCTGATTGATTTAGCGGAAAAATTGGGTTTGCCACGCTGAGAAGGGGTACAATCGTTTCAAGCATGTCTCGTTGGTATCGTTTTTTCCAGCTGGAAAACTCACTCTGTGGTAGTGAAAAACTGAAAAAAATTAAAAAATTAAAAAAGGACAGACAGGGACAATTAAAATTATAAAACTTTAAACTAAGCATCCTCCAATACAGTATCTTCATCGGGCGTTCCAGACCTACCATCTACCTGGTTAATATTATCTATATCCATAATTGGTTGTAACCCATTACCGCCCATCGCTGGTGGTCCTCTTAACCCTAGCTGAATGATACGCATCTGGTCTGGCGATAATTGTACTCTATCACCAAATTGTTGCCAAAAGATGGGATCTTCTTCTTCATTTTCATTATCAGGATTCCACGTCGACCTTTGATGCGCCAGAAATAATTCTCTCTGCCTTGTCAGCAGAGTAATGCTATCTTTCAGATATAACCTTAATACCACCGTAGAGAGTTTGTATTTTTTTACCAATGCAGCAAATCTTTCAATAAATAGTAGCCGCCAGATGGAAAATCCTTTAATCGAAGCTTCTAAACCGGAGTCGTAAGTGAACTTCTGAATCTGAGAGATTTGTCTATTCAAATCCACCATCTGCATGTAAATTTGAGCCATTTCGTGCAATAAAAACCCAGTAAACTGAAATTGAACTCGTGCCAAGCTGGCGACGTTCACTTCGAAATCATTGACGCGATCAAAAAGTTCATGGGATTTTCTTACGATGAGACAAAGCTCATTGTTCAGATCATGGTCTGCGCCAGGTGCGACCACCACATTTATTTCGTCATACTCTTCGCCATAGGGATCCTCACAAAATCTTTTGTCCACCAGTGACAGCAAAACTTTGATTTCCTGCGGAGTGAGACGTGGAGAAGGTAAAGGCACTTCATACCAGTTGAATATATCGTCAAGTTTATCGAAATCAATGTTTTGAAGCAAAAACTCGTTATTCATGCCGTTCATTTGACTCAAGCCTGTAGCTGCAAGTATGGCGGCAGAGTCCTGATTCAGTTCACCAATTATCCTATTCATTCCATGCTCAAAGTCTTCCCCTTGGTGGAGTAAGTTCCTGCTTGAAACATATTTAGTCAAAACGTCTCGCAGGTCTGTTTGAGGCCCACTTGTTGGCATAGTCAGACTCATCAGATAATGGCGAAGCTTATGAACACCTTTCCCTGAGAAGACGCAAAAAATCTGACGTTGATTATCACTGAAATCTGCTGGTGCAGGTCTGCAGAAGGAAGTGATGTCCGGTCTTAGAAAAGAAGGAACAGCAGTCAAGGACAGGTGTGATAACCGAGGGCAGGCCATCAACAACTCATATATTGGGTAGATCGTCAAATTGGAGCAATACGATAAATGTACCCTTTCGAGACTATCGTTCCTGCCTCTTAGCGAGAGCATGTTTAAGAGACCTTCATCTGTCATTTGCGAACATTTGACTAACCCAATTCTTTTCAACTTGGCCAAGTCAGACAACTCATAAAGAGTCCTGTTAGTTAAATTGGTGCAACAAGCAAAATCCACATATTGTATACGGGGACATGACTGCACCAGAGTTCTTACACCTTGATCACTTATATTAAAGCAATGACCAAAATGGACGGTTTGTAAATTCTTGCCCAACTTGGCTAAATGTTGCAAGGAGTAGTCCGTAATTCTACTGCATTTACCCAAAAATACATTTCTTAATTTGGGAGCTAATGCCACTACCCTTTCGATTGTTTTATCGGTGATGTTTTCGCAGCCAGACAAGTCTAATAGCCTTAAAGAAGGCAATTGATTTACATTCTTGGATAGTTCTAATAGGAGCTTGTCTGTTACATTGATGTTATGCGTTACTCTAAACTCTCTTAGTTGAGTCAGCTTAGTGAATAGGTGTAAAAGGCTATGATCGTGGACATTAGGTGACAAAGTAATATCAAACTCTACTAGCATAGGACATTTTTCGGCAAAGACCTCTACCAAGCCATCATCCATGTTGTTGTTTGCAGTGATTTTAACTCGTTTTAGCATAGGTGCGTGTGTGATAAAATTACTGAGTGCTCTGGAGGTCACATTTTTCGCCTGCGGTACGTAAAACCCCTGAACTCTTGGACAGTTTTCTGCCAGCGTATCGAAAATGTTGTCAGATATTTCCTTGATACCGGTGATGTCCACGCTCTGTAAATATCGGCACCCTTTAAGTACTTCGGAAATAGAATCACTAGTAACATGTTTGCAAAATACCAAAGTTAATCTTTCTAGGTTACCACAACCAACAAAATTGTATAACTCCTCGTCATGCATGTGATCGCCCACAAAAGAAAAGTTCAACCTTTTAATCATAGACCTATAATCGAAAACAGTTTCATTAGAGCTAAAGCTCATGGTTCTCATAAACAAATCCAATTGCATCTTTTTGTTGATGTGAGGTCTGTAGTAGAGTATTTTAACAATAATTTCAGCCCATAGCTTGCAAACCGTTAACAGGCTTACAATGTCGGATTTATGACTGAGTTTTTCCAAAATCAGATAAAGAATTTCTGAAGGAAGATTTTTTAGAGCGAACACATTACTTCGGACTTCATTGCGGGCTGCAGAGTGCTGCGATGATGTGGAAAGGTTGTTCATTAGTAACTTTGAGCACGAGGATAATTCTTGTAGACCCTCCGAAGCAGAGGTCTCATTAGGGTCGAGAGACTCTATCCACTGCTGAAAGTAATCCGTTGGGTTTTGCGCCTGTTTTCCCTCTACTCTAGCCCTACAATATTCGTTCATGGCCTTTCTGTACTCTTCCACAACAGTTAAAAATCTCACTCTTAGTCTTTGAAGTTCCATTGTTTCTGATTCAATGGCTCGTAATCTCATTCTCTGTAACTTGTTGATGAAGTTTACCGCTTGGGGAGAGTCGGTCAAGCGCATCTTCTCTAGCTTGCAATTGTCTATGCTAATTTCATTCAAAATACCGTTTCTTCTCTTCTCTATAACATCCAGATAGGCTTGTACTTTATGCTGTAATGAACTTTGAAAAGCATATAATTTTCTTAAATCATCCGACTTTAAATCGAGCGAATCGGGTACAACGTTAAACATGCTCACGTCAGTCCCTGAAAGTACATTTGCATCAGCACTTTCGCCATTAATACCACCAATAGCACCTGAAACAAAGGTATCAAAATTTATATCCCGAGAGGCGCCGTGGGGTAGAAAATGCGAATCCGCAACTGGAAAACTTTCTGTATGCCTGTTTCCTTGACCCTGCTGTGTTAAGCCTTCTAAATCCAAGTGAGGGACCTGTCTCTGCGGATTGGGATTGATTCTAAAAATGTCACGTAGGGTGTTTTCGTTTTGTGTTATTCTCGACACCCGCTGACGATGCTCTCTGGACAACATCTCCCTTCCTTGGTGTGTGAGTGACTCTCTTGGTGGTATGAAATTGGTAAACCACGATGCAGGGAGACCCCTAGGTAGGTCGTTGCTCCCTTCGTTCTCACTAGGGTTATTCATAATCGATAAAACCTAACTATGAACACACCACTCCGTCCCAAACTGAGAAGAGAACCGATTTGTTACGGAATACTCAATAACTGTCCTTACTTACACTAGAAAATGTAAATATCAACCCGATCAACCCAGATGGCAGTCAACTCCAACTCCGTTCAATCGAATACATCAATCTGTCAAGAGGACCCATATGCTGATTTCAAGTATACCTCTCGGTTCAAACAAACTTTTGTGATTTATCATATTATACGACTATTCAAGGGCAGCAGTAGAAGCGTTGTCTCTATGCCTAAATGTCGAACTGTATAAACACTTGACTTATTAATAAGACTGTTTGAATACTAGTGGAGTTTTTGTCGGATAAAAGCATCTAGTGTCTAAGTCGAGTCGTACACGGAAAACAAGGAATCAAGAATGAGTATGCTGCGAAGGTCGTATCAGCCTGAGACTTGGTAGCTATAGCTGTATTATATATCTAAAAAACTTGAAAAATATACCAGGAGAAAAGATTAGTCGTAGTAGTTATGCAGTATTATTCATTAATGGTATCCAAAGACATGAGGAGAAAGAAGGGTTCCACTGTCATTTTCGCTGGGATTTTTGTTTTTGTCATGTTTCTATCTTTGACATTTTACCTCCATCATTACAGCAGTTTCTGGCTGGTACAAGAGCCTCAGCAACATTCATCATGACATTCAGTAACCGTACATTCCGTTGTTCAACATAGGATCTTGAGTAGTGCCATTTTTATTGGGGCTCATGACATTAACGGGATTGTTGCCCTGGTTTGACAAGCTCAATTGCGGTAAAGACAAGTGAGTATTATTGCTCATATTAAGCATGTCGAACTGGGTTGCTAGTTCGTCATTGTTTACAGGATATGCTCCATTACCATTGCTGTAGCTCACAGGAAACATCCCGGGGAAATTCATGTATCCAGCAGTCCCAGCGTTCCAGGAAATATTGTTTCCTCCAGCTCCTGCATTTGCAGAGGTTTGTACAGAAGACTGACCTGCAGAGGTTGTTGGCACTAATCCGTTCTGTCTCGAACCATTGCTCCTAACGCTCAACACAGAAAGGCCTCTTAAATGGGTACCGTCTTGATTGAATACTTGAGGTAAGCTTGAACGGTGCTTACCTTGACCTCCTTGAGATTGTGAAGTGCTGGCTGCCAGTCCCACTTCCTCTAACAATCGCCTATGTTGTTGAGAAGGAGTCGTTTCTAAAAGAACTTTACGGACTTGTTTGACCACATGTGCTCTCACGTCTCCTTCCAATAGCGACATGGTCAAAACCTTGTAAACGAAAGTGGGCCCATAGTTCGTGTCACACAAGATTTGATGTAAAGACTGTACCACGTCATCGGAGTGAAAGTTGCCAAAAATGGCCTCCAAGATATCTCTTCTAGCTCCTTCATCACCTCTGTAATTCAGTACTTTGAGTACTGTTAAAGAAGCAAGTCTGTGACGACACAACTCAACTATGTGCGTAACCAAGTTCGGTGCCAAGATGGAATGCCTATGGGGTAAGGTGCAAGTATCCAAAAACCAGTTAAGCAATAGTGTTCCATTGCTGTTTGTAGCCAAGTATTCAGAGTATAGGACAATCATGGAGCTGATTACCAAAGTTTGCTCTGGCGTTACGATATCGTGCGTTTCAAGGCATGCCCTCACTGCACGGGCACCATATCTATTTTGAGTAATTGTCCAAAAATTGGCTATAATGCTTTCAAAAATAAATCCGTTCCAGGGAAAACCAAATCTCAGGACGCACTGGATCACGTAATTACCAAACTGATCATTGAAAAGTGGTGTACAATACTTTTCTACTCCCTTGGTGACCAACATGATTTGTCTAGGAGTACAAGCCATTCGTATAATCTTCTGGCATGCCCATGTACCATTCTTGTGCACACCCATAGAAGTTAAGTACTTGTTGGTCTTTCTAAGCATAATATCCTTGATGATGTCCGAGGAATGCGTAAACAACTTTTGCACAATGGTGTTTCCCAAATAGTCAGAACACAACTCTGGTAATTCATCTAACATTGCCATTGCTAACTGTTCAATTTCCAGATCTGACATTAAATTTGCGTCAATGTTCTTTCTCAATTCACGGAGTTTTGGTGCATCGAAATCTCTTACCGTAAGAGGGTCTGGCAGGGGTCCAAAGTCGCTAGTTTCCGAAGTGCCTTGGTAGGTCAAGGCATTATTCAGGATATGTTTTGTCTGCACGGGATCATGATCAGTATCAAAAGAGTCAATTATTTTCTTCAGTACTTCGACTTGATCAACAACTGACGGAGGTGGTAAGGGAAAAGGACACTGCTCTTTCTCGTTTGGTGACACATGCACAAAAGAGTGATTATAATTCTGGGACACATGAATTTGTTGCTGATGTGGTTGTTGCTGTTGCTGCTGCTGCTGCTGCTGCTGGTGTTGTTGTTGCTGGTGTTGGTGCTGTTGTTGCTGGGTGAAAACAGGAAGTGCGACATTACCTTGTTGCTGGAAAGCCATTGCGCCATTGAATAGTTGCTCCTGCAATAATGGTTGAGGCATGGCATCTGATCCATTGACCCCAGCGCCTGTGGGTAAAACCAACTGTGGTGGCTGTTGATGCATTGGGAGCACTTTTGCGAACGAAACGACACTGGGAGCACCAATCATGGAAACTTCTTTACCTTGAAGCGCATCTAAGGCACGAATAGCGCTCTCAACGGAGTCAAATTCGACGAGTGCCATGTTCAGGCCTTCCAAAGTCCTGGCTGAAATCACGGTACCATACTTGGAGCACAGAGTGGCTAGTGATGCGCTGGTCAAATTAACAGTGTTCATAAGTTGCGGCTGTTGTTGTTGTAACGAGAAAACGTTCGAGATCGAGATAGTATTAGTGGGCAGCAAATTAGATATCTGATTGATAGGCGGCACCATAATGTCTGTGGAAACCCAATTTATGGATCTGGAATCGATATCATCAGCAACAAGCGGTATCTCTTGCGGCTGTGGCTGTGACACGGTGTAGGCCGACGTGGCTCTTGATCTGCCTGATTGTTCATAAAGTGGCGCATCAGTGTAAATACTCGACGCATTCGAATGCGACCTTGGCCTGTTTATCGTCTGGTTATTCGACCACATTACATTCGGGACAGTCAATTTCTTGGTACTTTTGGTGCTACCGCTATTACTGATATTGCTGAATGTGTTTTGATTAATATTATTATTACTAATATTATTATTATGACCGTTTATACTATTATTACGATTATGATTACCATTAATGCTGTTGTTGTTGTTGCTCGTTGTTCTATTCATTGTCTGGCTACGACTACTGCCTTGGGGGACCGCTAGTTGTGCTCCGCTGTTGACACCAGAACCACTTGCCATAAGGGTATCGAAATAAGCCGTATTCGTGGAATACTCATTTAGTGGGCTGGTTTGGGAATTAGTCGTCAATGGATTGTCGTCGCCAAATTGGGGATAAAAACTCTGTTGAACTGGTTGCTCTACTGGGGATGTGTTAGGATTAGTGGACCATATGACGCTCGTAGAAGCCGGATTGTGCTGCAAAGATGACATGGAGGTAACCTGGGATGTGACCGTATTATCTCTAGTCCGTGATATTTGCCGAGGAAGGGAAGATCCAAAAGTGAATGAGTCGTTAGAAGTTCTTGAAGGTGCAATGCCTGTGCCCGCTGCTTGCCCTGTGCCCATGTAATAGTTCGAATCTGGGAAGTGGACCAATTTTTCCAAATCTTTTGGTGGAGTCAAACTGCCCACGCCATCCATTGCACCCACGCCATTCATTGCGGCGGGATCCAAAGAGGGTAGAAAGTTCTTCTGTTTGCTTGGCGTTGTCTGAACATTTTTGGAGCCCACTGTAGACTCTGAAGATGCATTGCTGGGCGCATCGCTGTCGATTGGTTTGCTACCCTGAGTGCTGGCCTGTTGCTGTTGCTTTTTGGAATGGTGCAGTTTGGCACTAATTGTGGGAAGCAGATTGCTCAAAGTGTTCGAAAACTTGCCGGCCCTGGCTCTATATGATCCTAGTTTCTGAGGCTGCTGCTGATCCACCTGGGTGCTCGTACTCGAACCTGATCCGGCGCCCACCTCTTCTTCAAAAATGGGGATCGTGATTCCCGGATCTATAACCTCAGGGATATTGGACAAATTGCTTTCTGGCTTTTTCTCAGACATCGCTGATTCTTACGAGAAGCTCTTGGGGATGTGAGAACACTTTTCAAAACTTCGAGAAATCTGATGGTCTTGACGAAACTTGAGAGAAGAGTGAGTTGCGGTGAGAAAAATTCTCTTCCAACAGGAAAGAAAAAAAAAAAAAAAAGGATCAATTCTTCTAAAACCTTTGGCGCCTATAGATTATCAGTAAGTGAACCCTGACTTAAGAGCAAACCCAAGAGACGTGTAGTGAAAGATTCTAGCATGAAATTGTTCCGTGGTGTCCCCCTATCCAGGCTTGCTGAGTTCCTTGAACTTTCAAATACCGAACCAAGATTTACTACCCGTGAGAGTTTGATAATGTGTTGTTTGGGTGTACTTTTGGTCACATAATACGATATGGTCATGTGGGCTTGTAACTTGAAGGTTGAGTTGCTTGTTTTTTGACATGATTGCAAGGAATTGTCCCATATACACCTTGCCAATTAAAAGGGCACTCGAATTCCAAGCACATTAGCATTGAAAGTTTTTTTCTGGCATGCTTATTTCTTTCTGACCGTAGGCCAAACATGTGCCTCTTCTTCTTGCTCTCCCCCGCCACTCTTTAGCAATCCTGTTCCGAAAGGGTAAACTCAGGTAAATTGACTCAATAGGCGAAGCTAAAAAAACGAAAAAGGAGCTGAGGCGTGTGCCTATAGTCAGTCCACGTTGGAAAAGCCTGTTCGTGGGCGGATAATAAAAATTCTAAGAAGGGTCAGCTGACTTTCCGGGGTAATATGATCTGTCATTATACGTAATTAGCCGCCAAAGATGGCAAGAGGACAGAGGAATTCTAGCCTGTATCGTTTAACTTCTCTGCACCTGCTCCGCAAATATGTTGTCCAGCACTGGAGCTCATCACGATACTTGTATGCGCTTATATGTGATAATGCCACGGTACATGCTAACATTATCCTATAATTGCGAAATACAAATGCTGTACTACTTAGAGCACGCCTTACAAAATGGTCCATCAAATAATGAGTGCTGGGCACTCAATGCAGTGTAGCAGGTAGAAAGCATGTTTTGTTGAAATAATAATGAGAAATGGTCTTGTTTAATAATGATGGCGATGTTTCGAATTTGAAGGACTTCCTTTTTCTTTTCTCTTTCTTCTTGAATGTTGCTCACTAATAACCTTGCAAATATTAGTACACTGCAGGATGTTCATCTCCTGTTCGGTCCTCAGTGTGCATCCTAATACCACATGTGCGCTTGATGGCGGCTGTTGGTTTCTTAATTCGGTAAACCGTTCGTCGCTTACGTACGGCTAGTGATAAGTTTATACTGTTCAACAACTAACAATACGGCTATGAAGAAAAAGACTGAAAAGTAGCGTGTGGGAAAGAAGAACGCTTTGAACGTTTTTTTTTGCCTTTACAATTATCAGATCGTGATTGTTTGTAACCTCGTTTACCGCTGTGTATATCATTAGACTAACATGGCTCAAGATAAATAGTGACATTTTGCTCAGTAAAGTCAATACCCGAGTCTTAAGAACGAGCGTGTTCGTGATTTGGCGAACTTGTGTTTGATAAACTGCCAGACCTTGATACTTTTTGGGTTTCAGCCGCCTCCCATGTTTGTTAACTATGAGGTATCTACAAAACATAAAAAATATAAATTTTTTTACTGGAAGAAAACGAGATTGAATTCAACGTGGACGTTCCCGATCTGTTGCTGTAGGAAAAGGCTTCAAAACAAACTTGAATTTGCTTTGAAGCGCTAATCCAAGTGTTTAATCATATCTCTGTCAGCATCCATGATAAACTGGCTGAATTTCGGATACCGCGGCTTTCCGGACAACAGGATAATTGATCTAAGGCAAGAAGTCACATGATCAAACCTCTGCATCTGACAGTTTTTTTTTTCAAAACACGTCGTCTCAATACGGAAAAGATCTTGATAAGCAGGACACGATGATCCTCTTTAGGGAATATGTAAACAGTCGAATTAAGACAGGTTTAAGATGCCCTGAATGAGAGCTTACAGCTTTCAATTTGCAAAAAAAAAAAACATAACAAAGGTTCGGCAAGGAATCTTAGGCTATTCGTGGTTCAGTCTACGTTCTGCCATTCATTCATCTTACATCTTCCTTGGAATACACTTTGCATCTTTGGCTTCAACAACTGTCTTACTATTAGTTCTTTCTTTGGTCAAAAATATTAGCATATCAAGCGTATCTTCATGACTCTCAATGGCTCCATGGACTCGCTGCTCAAAGAGATAGACAACGAAATGGAACAAACAGCGGCTCCAGATTGGAAGCTGCCCCTGCAGGACATTGGTGACGAGACCATGGAGATGCTTGTGAGCCATAACACCAAGGAAAATAGAAATCTTCGCTCCAATGAACAAAACTTCAGAAGAATAATTGGTAGTGAGACCTCTTTCCCGTCTAAAAAAACTGTTGGTTTTAGCGATGGGATTGAGCTTCATGAATACGACAGAGTTCCAGAGGAATGTGAGCGGGAAACGCAACACACAGATGTGGAAACCCAGTGGAGAAGGTCACTTCCCAAAAAGCAACTAGAGCTTCCTGCAGAGTCCACCAAAGAAGAATCTGAGGTAGAAAGTGAAGAAGAAGAGGACCCAGAGCTGACCATTGGTGAGCTAAGACAGCATAGCGTAGCGGACTTGGGAGAGAAGCTGTCCCGTATGCTCGACTCGAACCAAAATATGTACAAGTTGAAATTAATGGCGCAGGAAATAGACAACCGTGCCATGGAAACCCAGGGCGATGCAAGAGGAGAAAGGATTAATTTTACTTTACAGCCTACGGCGCCTTTGGTACCCAATGGGGGAGACTACAATCAGTTATCACATTTTGTCCAACTCGAAACCAGTAGCGAGCCAGACGATCAGGAAGAGGATGAAGATAATACTCCTGGACAGTTAGCACATTCGCCTTCAAGAATTCCTCTGACAAACACAATATCTATCAACAATTTTAACTTGGATGGGGCGAACGCGTATCCCTCGACGAGAGTCTCATCAGGCTCTTCATACGCTGAAAGCGCCTCAGATTTGGAGACCAGAACGGCTAATGATAGCTTCAAATTACTGGAATACAGTTCTGACATACCGGCAGCACTCCAGCACCAGCAACGAAGCACGGATAAATTTGACTACGTGCCGCCAAAGATTACCGTTCACCCCAATGCCTCCAATGCCTACAGTTTGGCTACCGAATATGAATCTGCAAGAGAAACACCAAATAGTTCAGTGACAGACTTGGCTAGTGAAGTTAGAGATGCATCTGTAGAGAATCTAGGCATTCCTGGAGGTCTAAGAGAGTCTTCTCCCTCATTCAGCGAAGATTCCGCTAACTTGCAGCAGCAACAGGGTGACGATACGCTGCGTGAAGAAGATTTGAGAAAGAACAATCCAAGTTTACCTGAATTGCCTTTCCAAACGGCAGGGAGCACAGAACTGGACAGTGAAGAGGAAGGGACCGAACCTTGTAACCAAACACTTACTTATGATGGCAATAGAAATGATTCCAGGAGTAGGATAGAATATACTGGATTACATGATTTCTCATCATCGTATGGATCTTTATATGCTGGACAGGAAGATAAAACAATGGATGAAAACGGTGAAATTACCCCTCAGGCTGAATGGTCACATTTGACTGAAGAGTTAAATGCTTCTGTCAACCCGGCGAACAAATCAAGAGCTTCCAGTATTGGCTCTCAAGAATCTCAAGGATCCTTCAAATCCATGGAGGGGGCCTCACTGGAAAGATTGCCCTCCTTAAGAGCAAGAGGCCCCAATGTGCCTCCTCTGGTTCCTGCTATGGAGTCAGATCCTATCTTCAAAGAAGATCCCTTCGAAGAAATATTTAACACTTCAGGAGATTCATTAGATTTGACGCGATCTGTTAAGCCTTCAGACTATATATCCATATGGCACAGTCAGGCACATGATATAAAATCGCACTCTCCAGCATTCAGTTCCAACTCGCAGTTCTCACAACGTTCTGCATCTAGTCAGTCTTCAACTGCTTCCGTGGGACGTGGCGAATTTAAGTTCAAATCCAGAATCATAAGCCGTTGCAAATACTATAACCCCGAGAACAGAATTGTGATCCCTTCAGATTCGGAAGATGAGGATGTGATTTATGCCGTAGATTATGCATTAGATCCGAAAAGAAGGAATACTCTAATCTCCAAACAGGCAAGGAATAATATCAGGCAAAATAAAAAACTCAATCCTATCAGGGCAGCGGCAGTGACTCTACAAAGGCAGGTCTCTCGTAGAGAGGACGATAAGTCGCCCCCGGTTGAAAGCTATCGACCCATTTTCTCACCGTCGGAAGCCTTGACAGAATTGCAGCCCTCATCCGAAAATGGACCTGATGACTCTAGAAGCAGACACGGAGCAGAAGAGAAGGAAGTACCTCTAATATCCGATTTGTATGAGTTCGGGAGCTATGAGCATTTAGCCGCCCTCGCAAATGACGTAGAGATAGGCCAGACGGATCACCCGAGCTCCATGTCTATAAAGACGGAGAAAAGCATCCCATACAGGCAGAGCTTGACTCAAGAAAACAGCTTGCCAACTTCGACATTTTTGAAATCTTTACCTACTAGAGAAACTCCTCCAATAATTGTACCCCCTCGTAATTCCAACAGGGAGAAAAGCGCTCCCATTTTGTCACCGCCACCTCGTAACATTAATAGGAAGTTATATTCACCAACGTTGGCACCGTCCCCTAGTATTGTCAAGAGCGAAAAGTCATCAGTTCTACCGTCCGCGCGTAGGGAGCTAAGTGAGGAAGCAGATGAATCCTTCATGAACGAGTTTGAATCACCCCCAGCACCTTTGAGGAGCCAGAGGGCAGCCAGAATGAGTTCCAATAGCACACATGCTTCTAAGAAAGATACTGCTGCCTCAATTCATGTTGCGGAGAACTTGGACTTGAGTCCGTCGCTCCCGGACGGGAGGTTGGATGAAGATTTTGGCCTGTTCCTGGAAACTTTAAATCGCGATGATCAATCTGTCCAACAGTCAATCAAAAAAAGAGAGGGCGGCTACAACATCTGGGATGAAGATCTTGATTTAACAAATGGTACGGCGAGAAAATCTTCAATACCTTCAGAGGTCTTGAATAAACTGCTCGAGACCGAAAGTGTGGCCGAAGACGCAGATGATGACCAGTCGGGAAATTCTGATTCGAGTCAAAGATATATCAAAACGCCGACGGACGATGTGTACATTGGCAGAGGTCTCAGTGTGAATGGGCTAGAGGCAGTAATCAGTAATGGTGATCAGAGTGAAAGAAATTCTGTATTGTTTGATGAATTTCACAACCCAAGTCTCTATCAAACCCCTAATCACAGCCCCGTTCGTAAAACGCATGTGGCGAGTCCGTTTAAGCCAGTTAGCCCTCTAAAGACCACTAGAAGTAATAAAGAAATACAGCGAGATGAGGAAGCACATGCTTCTCCTGCGCCCCGAGAATCTGCCGAGTCAGAAATCGAGTTAGAACCAAACAGTAAACTTGAACCTATCGCTCGCGCAGATACAAGGGCCACATTTACGCCAGAGCGAGAGAACGACATAACTGACCCTTCCAGCATCAAATTAAATACAGATATTCTTGAGCCACAAGAACAACCTCCTTCTGAACCTGAATCCCTTTTGGCCAAGAAAACATCGAAAGAGCAGAAATCAGAAAAGGATAAATCGATAGAGAAAGAATCGGCGAAGAAGGTACAAATCTCCGATGCTGGCAATTTATATTTGAAGCTACAGGGCGTTTCAGGAATAAAGTTGCGTGGGATTAAACGTCACAAGGCTCAGTATGCCATCGAATTTGACAACGGTGAAAATGTTGCTCAGAGTCCCTGGCAAACTCTGACAGACAATGGTACGCTGAAACTGAATAAAGAGTTTGAGGTCGTTTTGGACCCAAACCCCTCTAAACGTGGTAAAGTTGTTATTACTTTAAAATGTCGATACGAGAAAATACACTATGAGCCAGAATATGAAGAAATAGTCGAGAAAGTTCCTTTGCCCTCGAAGAAGAAACTATTCGGCAAAAGGAAAGAGCAGTTCGAATACCAGAAAAAATATGTTCGGAAGCCCCGTAAGCAAGATGATTGGGACTTCATCTTTGCACGCGATGGATCCTTTGGACGCTGTGAATTAGTGCTCGACGATGATTTCTTGGATCATTCTAGGTTTCAATGCAAAACCATTTCCTTGGATCTCAAAAATGAATGGGCTCGTCAATCTGGCTCGCCAAACAAAAAGCCACATCAATTGCCAAGAAAACCACCTTACTTTATTGGTGAGCTGAAGATGGAGGCTTGCTATCTAGCCAGATCGTCAGCTCTGGAGAAGTTTCCCAAAACCCTTGCTGTTGCCCGCGGAATTGTATCAAAATATAAGGCACAACAGAATATTTTTATGGAGGGCTACCTACTACAAAAGGGTGGCGATGTCTCTGACAATACAGCCAAAAGATTTTTTAAATTACAGGGAAACCAGCTAGTCGGTTACCACGAGATTACAAGAAAAGCCAAGATCGTCATTAATTTGCTTAAGGTAATAGAAGTGGCCGGACCTAGTGACGGTCCCAGCGCTTTGGAGTCAGATGCGGAACAGACAGGGGAATACCAAGGCTGCTTCCACTTAGAATTCGCCAACGGAGAGACAATAATGTTTGATACAGAATTTTCTACAGATGAGAAATACGACTGGTATCGTAAAGTCAAGCGAGTTGTTGATCTGAACAAAAGCCATCAACCTTGGGTCAAGGCTTTTCACGAAACTTCCATTACCAATGACGTGTAGTTTTTAGCGGTTCGTAGACATTACATTTATTACCTTCAATTCATAAGGATGTATTTATTATACAAGTTACTTCTTTTGTCCTTGATTCATCATCATACCTGGCATCCCAAATGGAGAAAATCCACCGAACATCGGAAGTGGAGGGAATCCTGGAGGTGC
This sequence comes from Zygosaccharomyces bisporus, assembly GCA_003707595.2. NCBI lineage: Eukaryota > Fungi > Ascomycota > Saccharomycetes > Saccharomycetales > Saccharomycetaceae > Zygosaccharomyces > Zygosaccharomyces bisporus. Next base: position 136,906 of record PPKA02000007.1, read on the forward strand.
CATGCCTCTACCGGCGCCATTGACATTGGACCCACTTGCATCCATACCACCATCCATACCGGTAGAACCATTTAGTTTACCGTTTTGTTGCAAGCTCATCAGCCCCATCAGAATCTTGTGAGGATTGTATTCTTGCCTTAGCTTCTCCTGTTTATTCAGGTACTCCACCCATGTGTATTCATTGAAACCGTAGTTGAAATAGTCACTCAGATTAGCGCCAGGCTGGCGCCATGGTTTTTCCTTCAGCACTTCGGGATCCAAGCTGGTGACTGGCTCGCCTTCAAAAGTTCCCTCGGCGTCTAAATCGAGAGCACTTCCCGTGGAAGCTGCCTGGGTGGCAACCTCACCATCAGCAGGAACTGGCTTATCTTCTGGAGCACGCTCAGTAGCTTCTGGAGAGACAGTCGCTACACTAATGCCACTAGGTTGGGTGGCTGCTGAGGCCTGTGATCCCGGTGCTGATACTGAATCCAGCCGCGTGGAATCGGCGCCTGTACTGATGATGAATTCCACATCGGAATCACTATCACTTTCTGCGACTTCACTGTCGCTATTTTCTCCTTCGCTCGATTGACTGTCTTGCTTGCTCAAAGGAGGTTCATTAGGCTTGAGTCTTTTCTCTGCTCCGTCTCTCTCACTCGCTGAGGTCCTTTTGCGATCTGAGGGTTTGCTCTCGTCATCAGAACCATAGAGAAACTTGTCATCTTCATCACTGGAACTCATTTCGATTGCCTCAAAATCAGCCTTTGGAATTTGTGGCCGATTAGTGTTTATGTTCTGATATGCACGTTATCGTATCTTACCTCCTTCAATTTTCATTTCGTTTCAAGTTTTTCTCTTCCCTCTTTCTCATGCGTCAACCGTGACAAGCTTGGAGAAAAAGAGAGCACTCGATTCTTCACGAACATGTATGCACATACGTCCTCATAAATTCACAATCATTAACAATTATACAAAAAACATCTTACAAAATCATATGCCGGAATCCTATTATATGCTCTCTTTTTGTTACTGATCAAGGGCTATATCAATGGCGTATTATCGATATCCAGCAAATTATTAATCTCATTTAGCAAAGAAAAATCAGGATTATAGGTATCGAAAAAATTGGAAAGGCTCAATGACTCCATGGCGTTGGTCTCCTGATCATCTGGTAGTGAGATCGGTAATACGAAGTTCAATGTCGGTGAATTGAGAAAGGCTCGGAAATCATTGTAGTGTGCCCCATTAATATTACCCGTTTCATAACATTGGATGGCCAATATCGCGGTATACACCGTGTATAAGTTGCACTTCTCGTACGTTCCCCAAGAAACCTCCCAATTTTTCAGAATTAAATAAAGATCCTGGATTGCCTCCTCGATAAGTTGACGGCTTTCTAGAGATCCAGAAACGAACGGCTTGTTGTAAGAGAGAAGGGCCATATAATAGTGATACCATACGTAACATATGGTAGGGTTGTAGAATGAGTTTGAAAGCAGACTGGCTCGAGACCACTGCAACTCTTCGGGCAAAGAAGTTTTCCAATTGACTAGTTCTACATTGAACTTCGTCAAATTTTCCATCCTTTCTTCCAAGATGTAAGACTGGATAAATATTTTGTTGATAAACCATGAGGTGATGCGGGAGAGCACGATTAGAGATCTCACGGGACTAGCGACAATGACAGGTTCCGTTTGCTCAGATAGAATAAATTCTTCGATGTCGGGAGTATCTGGAAGTTCGTCAGTCGCTGGAACCGTCGAATTTGAAAGGCTCAAGGTCGTGACCCTCCCGAACAATTGAGAAATGAGGTGATCAGCCAAATAGCAACCCCAATAAATTCTACTCCTAACTTCCGTGTCATACTGTGACAAGTTTTCATTGACACGTTGATCTTGCTCCTCCTTATTGAGGCTCCAAGAGCTTGTATGCAGATGAAGACCAATCTCGTTAACTATCCTAAACGCCAATCCAGAGAAATACCATGCTGACTCATTCTTACCAAACTTGATTTCGTAGAAGGCCAAACACAGTAGCGTTTGAATGAGTACAAGTTTCGACAAGGAGGTTTTGTTCGAAACTCCGAGTTGGCCAAACACCTTTGCAAGCACTTTATCCTTGGCTAACTCGCAGTAATCGTGCGCCCGCGCATACAGTTGATCTGAGCGCTTGGTGAGACTAGCTCCAAGTGCTGCTACGGAATATACCAGCTCTTCAGAAATGTATCGGTCACCGTGCTTTTGCTTTTCTAAGAAGGCATTTAAAAAGGCCTCGCGATAGATGAACACAAATTGATTGGGATAAAGCCACTTGAAGAAGAGAGCCACGCTCTGACGGATGCTAGGGTCCTCATGCAAACGATGCACACTTTTTCGTGGAGTTACTGCAGTACCTGCTGGAACCTTTGCATTGAGCAAGCTTTCAAGATACGCTATATGGTTCTCTAGTTGCTTCTTGTAATTGTTGGAGGATCTTTCCTTCCTCATATCCTGCACTGTAGGGACACATGTCACTTTTAGTCTAGCACACCTCGAGCAAGGGAGTTGTAGATCGCATTTCTTCCGCTTTTGTCTACAATTTTGACATGCCAGACGCCTGGTCATCTTGCAGACAGGAGTTTACATGTGGTTGAAGGTCAGACAAAGATGGCGCGTTGCAAAAAAAAAAGTCGCATTAAAAAGAACAAACAACTAATAAACTAACAGACAAACATGAAACCGCACTAGCAAAGGACAAACGATGAAAAAAAGAGGAGAGAAGATAATACAAAATCCACCAGAGGGCCATTCCCACATCAACTGGGGAATAGAGAAGGCAGAGCGTAGCATGATTTACAGAATCTCAAAAGTACGTCTTGCTGAACTTGTAAGAAATCTCTTGAAATCTTACTTTATCATGGTAATCCTGATCACTCGAACCTCCCCCCAAGTAACCTGTGTATCTAGACAACTTGGAACTCAGCGTCTTGACGAAAAAGTTCTCCTCCTCAGTGGGGCGTCTTACCTTTGGTGGTACATCTGTGGTAATATTATAGTTGTAATTATGCGAAATCGGTGCCTCGGAGTCTGCGTTGAAGGCCGCGCACTGTGAGAAATCAGTGTATTCGAAGGGGAAGCTGCGGGGCACATCCCACTCCATATCTTGCGAAATACTCTCATAAAGCTGTGACTGTTGCTTGAAAATGCCCCATTCCCTTTCTCCCATGTCGTACAGGTTATGCTTGAAGTGTGCGCTGGTTGCGCTGGTGGCCGCCGTGTTGTTTTCAGAGCTGGTTATATCTACGCTGTTGTCGAAGCCGCCCATCTCTTCGAACTCAGACGACATAGAAGATCTCGAGGAAGCGGGGCCTTCCATGGCGCTGCCTCGCAGCGTCTCGTCGTAGAGCATCTGCTGGTTAATCAGATGTATAGGTTGGGTGTGAATGAGCTGGTGCAACTGCGAGGACTCAAAACTCTCGCTCTCATCGTACTCATCCCAGCTGTCGCCTTCTAGGTAATAATCGCAAAAATCATCCTCGAAAATGCTGCTGCTGCTGTTGTGCTCGAAACTCAGAACCATGTTGGATAAGTTGCTGCTGTCCATCGTTGTTACTGTATGCACCAATTCTATGACTCTGGTGTTTGTGTTTGTTTGTTTTTCTCGCACCGAGGGGGATATATATGCGAAGGAAGTTGGCGCTTAGAGAGGCTTTGGCGGCTAGGTCTCGGCGGGGGCAGGGAAGAGTTGCACTGTGTTTATGTTTTTGCCTAAAGGGAATAGAAAGAAACAAAGCAGAAAAAAAAAAAACACATCTTAGCAAATGGCAACGATACCCCAAAATTTTGAGTTTATATAATACATAAAACTGCCAAACTACTCTTACCCCAAACGCTGCTAATTGTAAAGAATCGCTAGTCATAGGAACAGTGGTAATACTACTATGAAGATCATAATAAAACCGGACAGCACCAGAGGAGGGAATTATTTCTTAGTGCTAACCGGCGCCAGGGTGATATTCCACAGCCCCGCTCGTATGCACGCTGCGTTCTGGCTCTTTCCCCCAACTTGTTCTGTGCGGCCGATAAACTGTGGGCGGCAGAGCGACAATTAATTGGAGACAGCAGATGGCCACGTACATGTTACATGGCGCCGAAAAGGAGATAAGAGATCGGTACCGCCCAGAGGGATCCGTAGCGCAGTGTCTCTCCAGGGTCGGGATGGGCTGCCGAGCTCCGCTTCTGCGCCGAACGCGTTTGAAACGCGTAATGTCTCGCGCTGGTAACGATAGCAACGAGGTGAAATAAAGCAGTTTCCTTTCTGAGCGAACAATTGACACATCCGATCTAAGAAATGAAGATCTGTTTTTGTCTGTTATAAATGACTAGTTTTTTCACCGATTCTATTTTGCTCATCATGCGTTTGGCGGCCATGGCCATGTGTCCGAACTCCAGGCATCGCCATATGCAACAGCAGTAATAGTGATTACTCAATCATGGCGTAGATGGATGGCCACTTGGGGCAATACACCAACAGCACAATTGCCGCCTTCAGAAGAAGAAATGTCAGCTGGGAGAGGTATCCATATGTAGTCTTGAATAGCATTTAGACGTTTTCCAAGCGTATCTGTTAATGTGTGTATTTTCGGAACACGGGCGCATCGGAGACTTGCTTGGCACTGGTAGTTTTCGAGTAACGTGGGTCCGTTTTTGCCTTCCCACGGCTGAAAAGTTTGACTGTCGTGCCAATTAGCACCTGTACATCTTGTGACTTGCGTCCGTACACGCTACTGGAAATAAAAAAATCGCTCTCTTTTTTCAACAAGGATAGCGCGCAGTCATCAACGGCGCGCCAAAAAAATAACGGGCCCGACGCACCGACGCACCGACGCACTGAAATTTTCATGCTCCTCTCACGATTACCCACTCTGGGGGGTGATGAATTTTATAAACTATATTATTCAGTAAAGACACTTGCCTAACCACATCTTAGCAAGACAACCGAGAAAATGTATGTCTACACAGCACCCCCCACCCACTATCCGCGATTCAGCTGAGCAATGTACTAACAATATTTCCCAGGGCTAAGAGAACAAAGAAGGTCGGTATCACAGGTAAGTACGGTGTGCGTTACGGTTCCTCGTTGAGAAGACAGGTCAAGAAGCTGGAAGTCCAGCAACACGCCCGTTACGACTGCTCCTTCTGCGGCAAGAAGACCGTGAGGAGAGGTGCTGCCGGTGTGTGGACCTGTTCCTCTTGTAAGAAGACCGTTGCCGGTGGTGCTTACACCGTGTCTACCGCTGCTGCTGCCACTGTCAGATCTACCATCAGAAGATTGAGGGATATGGCCGAGGCCTAAGTACTGTGTATTACATAATCTGCACCATAACAACTGTATTAGCACGACTGGATTGACGAATGGCTATGCTTGCTTCACGTGACGGTACGTAGCGCAGGAGGATATTTTGTTCTAAAAAAAATACAAAAAAAAGGAAAAAACTTTCTTTTCCTGCGGACACTGCGCATGTTCCATCGGCTGCAATGCTTCGGCAGCGTTCCGCATTTCTATCTATGTGGTGTCTACAGCATGTATGCTCTGTGTGTGGCCCGCTAATCACCCCTTGGCGGAATGGAAAAAGAAAAGAGTTCTCACAGTGCTTTTTTCGAACTAAAGAAGGCTTCCGAAAGGCTGGAGAGGCTCGGATACCGAATAATTCGGCTTCGGTGTTAACCCCCCGTACAAATTTTACGCTAATGCGCAGTGCCTGGCGCCTATGCGCGGGAAGTACAATTCAAGTATATAAGCCAAGGCACGATGGTGTGCCTTTGAGTTCTTGAAGGGTATGGATCGGCTCCAAGTAAGGATTGATATTATGAACGCTGAAATTATGGTCTTTCCATTTCTTCGTCCAGAGGATATGCAGATCATACTCTTCAACCTTGAGCTGATTTTACAGGTCTGTATCTGCAGATACGCCTACTGGAAGTGAGCGAGTCACATCCTGCCGAAGATTTGTTGGATCTCTCGCAACACTCTAGCGGAGCCCTTCCACGACCACGAGAGTTCGCTCAGTGGGCTGTTTTGGGCTGAGATGCGTTCACCGTAGTTCCACACCGGGACAAGCCTTATTGTGCCGGGCTGGCGCCCTCGGCACATTGGGATTCCGTACGTGCGCCGTGTTACCGCCTTTTTTACCACCAAGTCCTCTACCAACGGGTAGGGGCATGGTAGGGGGTTGATTGCTTATTACTTTTCACAAAACTGATTCACAAACTTATCGCTCAACCGAATGTCAGAACCCTGCGCTTTGGGCTCAATCTCTCACTCGCTTTCCAACCGTACTCACTTCGACCTCTCTTTCACAGTCTAAGTCACTGTCCTGCATCATTTCCTCCTTTTTTCAAAGAACATTCGCTTGAAACTCCGGGAGTCTGTGCGGCGTGAGGGAGTCATGCGACTCATGAGTGAACGGGACCGCCCTCGCAGACTGCAGTTGTAGCTACGTACGTGTATGCGTTTATAGTATGCAAAGTAATATGCACTTATCTTTCTTTTCCTATGCTTCGGACACGTCCATGGTAAAGCTAATGGACGGTCAAGCGGAATTTGGTTTTTCCCAAATTCCTTTCGGCTCCAATTTGTGCGAGACAAAAATGAGCGTTTCGCCCATTCGCACAGGGCCTTTGAGCCGGACGGGTGGTCATTTTTGTTCGTCGTTTCGGAGGTGACCATTACGTTTTCCTGTATTTCATTGGGCGTTTTCTACAGCGATTTCAGCATCAACCCAATACGCGTGACCTTCGACGCCGTGCTTGAAGAGGTATAAATACCATTGAAGTTGCAATATCCGACAGGGTTCCGGTCAAGCAGACCCAGGAAGGTTGTGATCTGACCCGATCTTAAACAAACTAAGCTCAATTTCTTAGCAATGCAGAAGAAGAAGTCTTCTCACCCAGCTATCTCGCTGATGTCTGGTGGTACTGCCGGGCTTTTCGAAGCGCTGTGCTGTCACCCTTTGGATACCATCAAAGTTCGTATGCAGATTTACAGACGTACTGAGCATGCCAAGCCACCAGGTTTCATCAAGACCGGTGCATCCATCTTTAAGAATGAAGGGTTTATCGCTCTTTACAAAGGGCTCGGGGCCGTTGTGATTGGTATCATCCCCAAGATGGCAATCCGTTTCTCCTCCTACGAGTATTACAGGTCTTTGTTGGCCAACAAGGAGACTGGAGTCGTGTCCACCGCCAATACGTTTATCTCTGGTTTGGGTGCTGGTGTCACGGAGGCAGTCATGGTCGTCAACCCCATGGAGGTCGTGAAAATCAGATTACAATCGCAGCATTTGAAGCCACAGGAGCCTGGTGCACCGGTGAAATACAGAAATGCAGTGCAAACTTGTTATACCATTGTCAAGGAGGAGGGTTTCCAGGCTCTTTACAGAGGTGTCTCTTTGACGGCCGCCAGACAAGCTACGAATCAGGGTGCCAATTTCACAGCTTACTCCAAGATGAGAGAAGCGCTGCAGTCGTATCACGGCACTGATACGCTATCGAGTTGGGAGACCTCCTGCATTGGTTTGATTTCTGGTGCCATCGGACCTTTCTCCAACGCTCCCCTGGATACCATCAAGACCAGACTTCAGAAGGAAGGTGGTAATGTGTCGAAATCCGGATGGAAGAGAATCGCCGAGATTGGTACTCAATTGGTCAAAGAGGAAGGGTTCCGTGCTCTTTACAAGGGTATCACCCCAAGAGTCATGAGAGTTGCTCCGGGGCAGGCAGTCACTTTCACTGTGTATGAATTCGTGAGAAGACATTTGGAAGCGTCCGGAATTTTCAGCAAGAAGCCTGAAAAACCAAAGAGCTTGAAATAAATAAAGGGAGCTGAGAAGAATTGAAAAGAACTAAACTGAATTGCAATATAGACCATCGTCTATCGTCGATTTACATAGATAATAACATTCCAGTGCATCTGTACTACTAGGTAAGCATTTTTTTTTTTTCCACTTCATATTTTATTCTTTATTTTTCTATTATTGCGCTCCTTAAGCTCGTGATGTTCTCCTTGTTCTTCCCCTAGGGGATGAGCTTAAGCATATAAGAGCTTCGCCAAGAGCTCTACAGTAAGCATTCCCTCATTCGAAGGACACCAGAGAAGCTACAATGAGTGTTCCTAGATTTTACACTTTGATTAACGGGGTCAAAATTCCCAGCTTGGCGCTTGGTTGTTACGACATCCCTCGCGGGCAAACTGCCGAGGTTGTGTACCAGGCGCTGAAACGCGGCTACAGACATTTTGATACCGCCGTACTATACGGCAACGAAAAGGAAGTTGGAGATGGTATATATAAATGGTTACAGGAAGATCCATCACACAAGAGAGAGGATGTGTTTTACACCACAAAGTTGTGGAACTCGCAGAATGGTTATTCGCCAGCTAAAAAAGCTATCGCTGAATGTCTACATAAAGTGAAAGGTATTGGCTACATTGACCTTCTGCTAATCCATTCCCCATTGAGTGGGCCTGCAAAGCGTCTCGAGACCTGGAAGGCAATGCAAGAAGCCGTAGACGAAGGTATTGTCAAGTCTATCGGTGTATCAAATTATGGTAAACATCACATCCAAGAGCTGCACAGCTGGGACCAGTTGAAGTACCCACCAGTGGTCAATCAGATCGAGATTTCTCCTTGGTGCATGAGACAGGAACTTACTGAGTGGTGTCAATCTAAGAAGATTGTCGTAGAAGCGTACGCACCGCTAACCCATGGTTACAAGCTGAAGGACCCGGGTTTGGCTGCGATTGCCAAGAAGCTGGGTAGGGACACTGGTCAGGTTCTTATCAGATGGTCGTTGCAGAGGGGCTTGCTACCCTTGCCCAAGACTCAGAATCCAGCTAGACTGAGCACCAATCTGGAAGTTTACGACTTTGAACTGTCCCCTGAGCAAATGAAGGAGCTTGACCACCCTGAAGCTCACGACCCAACAGACTGGGAGTGCACAGATGCCCCATAGTTTATAAACTTTTACGTAAAAAAATTTCACGATTCGCACGGCTGGTGCCTAACTTTGAATGTTTGCAGGGATTGTAAAACAATCGCTTCTACAGCACTCTACCAAGAAATATAAAGTAACTAAGCACATGATGCCTGAGCGATCGGTAGTGCCATTGGAGTCAAACCCTGAAGTGTTTAGCGCTTTTGCGCATGGTCTAGGACTTGATGAATCGTATGCTTTCGTGGATATCTATTCCTTGACGGATCCTGACCTTATGGCCTTTACGCCTAAACCTGTTAAGGCGCTCATTCTTCTCTTTCCCCTTAACGGCTTCTTCGAAGCCTCCAAGAGTGATGTACAGGATAGAGCACCAACATGTATTGCTGATGATTATCCAGTGTGGTTTAGACAAAGCGTCAAGAATGCCTGTGGGCTTTATGCGCTTTTACATTCCCTAGGCAACAACCCTGAAATCCTACATGGGAACTCCAAACTATTGAGTTTTCTGCAATCTCACACCCCTCCTCAAAGCAAATACGCTGATGAAGCTACTGACAATTTTGTATTTTCGATAAGTGAAAGCAACTCTGACATGTTCCAACAGGGTCAGTCACAGGCTCCTGATGCAGATGAGGATGTCAACTTACATTACATTACTTTTGTTGAGAAAGGAGGGAAAATATATGAGCTTGATGGTAGGAGGTCACAGGGCGCAAGGCTATTGGGGGAAGCCTCTCTCGCAGCGGATGAAGGTCTCGTTGGCGAACCACTTGTAGCTGATAGAGTCCAGTGGTACATGGACAACGCCGATGAACAAAGTAAGCTACAGTTCAATCTCCTCGGGCTGGCACCCTCCTTGGATTGAACTAATTGTTTCCTTACGTAACGCAGCTAAATACGAAAGATGACGGCGGCAGCGCAGCAGTAGTGAATGCACGCGCTATTGCTGGCCTTTAATGTCAATCTTTTTTGATTCGGAGTATTGTCGCAGGACATGCGATCGGCAAGCCTTGGTATCAAGATACTTGTATTCATTCTCTTCTCCTTGGTTTTTTGTGATAATGTATCGGGACAAACCTCTTATTGAGAGAAAGTCCAATGCGATCTCTACACTCGTGAATTGAAACTCTTGTCTGAAAAATTCAAGGGGAATTTGGTTGTAACTTCTACAGATAGTCACCAGTGACTTGAGCTTTTCTTTGTCGATAAACAACTCCACTAATTTTTTACCAAGATCTTCCATTGAGTGGTATAGTTGCATGAAATGGTGATAATCCCCGATCAACTTTGCATTAGCCAAGTGAAAGGCTGTCTGCACGCAGCGGTGGCTAAAGACAGACGTACTTTCCGTCATGAGTTTTAATCGCAGATTATTGATTGCCCCGTAATCCTCTGTAAGAACGTAATAAAGAATCCTATAGCTAGTGAACTCCTCCAGACATGAGGGTTTTATGTTAGGCTGCTCGAAAAGCGCTATCAGGCGACTTTGACATTGGTTGAACTCTCCAATATCACTATTCTCCAACGCAATTCTGGCATGCGATTGGTAGACTTTGACTGTGAACTGGTTCTCGATGATTTGCACCCGTAGATCTTGTCTCATGGATTTGAATTGATCGCATAAGTATTGATAAGTCGCCTGCTGCCTTTCATACTTGCTCATTAACATAGCATAGGTCTTCTTTAAAACAGGAAAGGGGCGCACCAGGCTAGGATTTGGTTCAGAAGTTAATCTCAAGTAAGGCTTCTCCAAGTCTTGACAGCGTCCAACTATACGTTTGTTTTTGTCAAACTTATGAGATTTTGTACTGATCGCATTAAGATTGGCAAAATTTTCCTCCTCATCTAAGCCAGAATTATTCTTACCCCCTCCTATGGCCCCAAATCTTTCGGCTCTCTTCCGTCTCCTTTCGGATTCATCTGGACTAACACCTGCTTTTCTCGGACGTTTCCTATCATTACCAAGTGATCCGTCATAATTATTCCAAAACTGCATGTCTTTAGAAGGAAGAGGCGGTGAATATGGAGGCTCCCCCAAAGTCCCCGAGCCGCTGGGTCGCAGAAATATATTAGAGCCGCTATGGTTTAGACCATTATGAAAAGTATCCCTTTTATAGCCTGGAAAGGGATTCCAAGAACCTTGAAAAATGGGAGGAGTCGTGGAGGTTTGAAATGTACGTACGCTCGATGACAAATTTGCATCGGTAGGCTGGCGATTGGGTTTCTTGTTTTGACCCAAGGTCAAAGGTGTTACTCTGTTATATGCACCACTCATGGACAGTTAGTGGGATCCGGTAAGAAGCTTATGTAACTTTCGCTTGATGTACAGAAGAATATGAATAGAAATGTGTTACGAAGTTGTGATATTGTAATCTATTATGTTTTGAAAAGTAAATGCCGTAGTACTTTGATCACGTGACACACAACACCAGGACATGATGCAATCATCCTGAATGTTCACAGAACAGCTGAGGTTGAAGGTCTCAAACGCCGTCGTCGTAGCTACCAAATGATAACAATCCGCCACCGTAACTCGAATGTCTTGAAAAATAATCAAAATCTATTGAGACGGCATTCGCCAGGAGCACAGCTCGTTGGTCAAAGTTTAAAATATCTGAACTCATTACTTCAGGCGGGTAGATTCCCGAAAAACTCTGTGAAGCATCAAATCTAACCACGTAAACACCAGTATCTGTGAAGAATTCTCGTCCAAGTCCGACCCAATTCCTGTCAACGCTCGCAATGATTTTACCCTGTTTGTCCATCACTGGAAATTCGAACGACAAAAACGGGGCATCTATTTGGCCAAATTCTGTAAAGTCAACACCATCGTTTTTTTCTCTCTGGAATAACTCATAACGTCTTCTCCACAAGTGCCAATTTTGAATAGATTCTCCCACGAGAATACCCTCCCCCCCCATGGACTGGGGGACAGGACCAGAACCACCAAATGGTTGCGATTGCAGAGCAGATGTATGCAGAGAGTGTTCAGCAAACTGCTCTTCACTATTCGTAGTAGGTGGTAATAGCGCTCTGATATGCGAATTAATCCAAGAAAATGGCCTGTGAATAGTGAGGATGGCATTGCCCCAATTGTCGAAAACATCCAACGTGAAAGGTCTATGCAGACGATAGAACTGCCTCATGATGGACTTTACAAATGAGAAATCTCTTTCTTGCATGTACCCAATCCGGTTTCCTGACACGTCCAATATGGCATACTTGTTTGCCTGCTCAAAACCCAGAAAAACGTTCATCATTTCAATCTGTCTCTCAATGACAATGGTGGGTTCGTTCAATATCACATTAGCGATTGGATGATGACATTGAATAAATGTGTTCTCGCCTTGCGGTTTTGTTGATTGAACCGGTACGTCTGACGAGCGGCCTAATCTGCGGAAAGCACCGCATCTGAGTAAACTGGAGGAATAGCACCTTCTCAAGATCATCTGAACCGTGTTACACTTTATCTTTTCGACATTTATAGTTCTTGGCTATCGGGGTTTGTTCAGCATTCGAGGACTTGCATCTGTCTTTGGCCGATAACATCCGATATCGTCATTGCTAGGAAAACTACATGTCATGTGATTTTAAGCTAGTAAATAGTACCGCTCATTTGAAGAAGTTTATGGCAGTCATCATGATATCGTTGAGAGTAGTTGTTGGTTTCGACTGTAATACAATATGAAGATTTACATATAGCTTAAGAAATATTCAGTGATTCGAAGGTCAAAAAGCGAGTAATCATTAAATATTTTCCATAATACTTTCGATTGTACTCGGTATTACGTGGTATACAGCTTTATAGAAATCTCCCAGTAATTATTGTTTATATGGGAGTTTGGCCGAGTGGTTTAAGGCGTCAGATTTAGGTTACAACCTGAACTAAATTCTCTGATATCTACGGATGCAAGGGTTCGAATCCCTTAGCTCTCATTATTTTTTTGTTCCACGTTTTCCTCGCACGATTGCAGCGGCTTTGAGACAAATATCGAGACTAATGAAGGATCAGGAAAATTCGCTACATTCTTATCCTCCCAGCCCGCATCTGCAAACTTGTTGACCGCATTTTCCCCACCATCGTAAGATACAATACCAGCTGCGCCTTGAATTTTCAAGTCGCTGTACTACACGCAGTAATTTTTTTCGAAGCGAATATTTTGACGTTGAGTGATAACTCAGAAAAATTATAACAATCGTTGATTAATGGGCGAATTATAGTCTCTTTGTAATACGCTGCTATTATAAGTGTTCTTTAAGGAGGCACATCTATTGTGAGAAAAGGATAAAAAAAAAAAAAAAAAAAAAAAAAAAACAAAAAAAATGAAGAGATAGGGCATTCTGATTTCGTTTTGCATTTCAAGCATTTATTTTTGTCGTTTATTAGTCATTGAAAGAAGGATTCCAAGGCTAACATGACGCAGTTCCATCACCATTCTAGTCAGTAGCTTTGTCCTAAGTGTTCCATGAATTTGAAATCTACGAAATTTTAAGTGAAGTGGTTCTATAATCCTATAAATTTACGGTTTAACTGATGAGAACTGAGTCTTTTTATTTTTTAGTGGAAATCGACTAGCACTAGCATTCATCATCTAGGCATACTTTTTATTTTATGTAAATTTAGAAGTTTGAAATTCGCTATAAAGAGGGAAAAATACATATGAAGCACATTCGAAGATACCTAAAAGCAGCGTAGTCAAGTATCAGGAGTTTCTCAAAGTTGTTGTTCGAAAGTACCACTCTCTCTCCTAAGTATTCCCATTTTCAAACAAATTTTTCAATGAAAAAATAAACTTCGATTTAACAAAAAAAAAGTTCATGCAGATTCAGAGGCATTGAAAACGCTTTAGCGAACACTCTCACCACTATGATGCGCTCTTCCGTCTGTAAAAGAGGTATACATTCACTTCCTAAGCTTACAAATGCTCCCAAACTTCAACATCATGGTATTCCCAAGGTTTTAAGTGCAAAAGGGTTTCAAATTCTTTGGAATCAACATCAAAAATATCTCTGCGATAAATTGACTTTGGCTACCAGTGGCACAAGCATGGAATCATATTTACCGTTCCATCTTCTCCTAAATACAGCCAAAAGACCATTTCAAGCTAACATCTTCAATTTGGCATCCTCAGCGCATAACAATCATCTATTTGTCGAAAACATTGTTCCTCCAGCCAACGATGCCCCTACTCAACCATCGAGATTGTTTTTATCCCGCGTTAAAGACTCGTTCGGTGCAGACTGGGAATCTGTTAAGGAAGAAATGGTGCGCCGATCTGAGCAACAGGTACTGGGCCAGGGTTGGTTGTTCTTAGTGGAAAACGCCGACAAAGAATTACACATTTTGTTGACACAGAATAACGGCACGCCATACTATTTTCCAAGAAACCAGCTGTTTGACTTGAACAGCGCTTTAACTTTGGAGGAGTTTGCCCAGTTACAGGAGATTAGAAATCTGGTGAAATCAAGCGGTGACAAAAAGGTCGAAGATTGGACGATGCCTTTAATCAGTATCTCACTTTGGGACCAAGCATACTTGTACGATTACGGTGTCAAGAACAGAGCTCAGTATGTAAAAAATGCCCTCGATAACTTGAACTGGTCCGTGGTGAATAGCAGATTGTACTCTAACCAGGCGTCGCAGTAGCATAACCGTTTAGATCTTGTATATAGGTATTTTCGACTATTTTTATTATACAACCTTAACGGCCACAGGTTTGCCATACTCATCGTTAATTAAGGTAGCTCTGTGACGCTGGCATAAAGGTTCGAGGCAGTACGCCGCCAGTGGTTCGGGCATGCTATGGAACTCCCACCCTATGCTTTCGTCTCCTTGTGTCATCTCATAGATTGTGACCACCTGCTGCAATTTTCCAGCACTCTCAAACCATTGCAGTATTAAGGAGGCCCAGGAATCCACATTTCTCCAAAGAATGTAGTAAGTCGGTGACTCTTTCTTTCCTTTATCCATACCAATAGCTTTCCCTTCTTGACACATCGTAGACCATATCTCATTAATAAACACCTGGGGTACCGAACGTTGAATATCAGTATTCACAAATATACTTTCATTATTATGTTCCATTCCTTCTGCCATTACACATCCCTCGGCCGTCATGCACCACCCATTATGGGACTTGGCATATTGCAGGATTAGATCTGTCCATGAGCTGATCTGCTGCTTTCTGATCAGCGAGTTGGGCTGTCGCGTGTATAGTGGTGGAAAGGAATATATCGATGGTAGCGGAGTTGCCATGCTTTTGTCTTTCCTTTGCTAAAACATTCGCTTTCTCTCCAAGGTCGACCTTAACTTTTGAAGATTCTAGAGAGCCTTGCCGAACAAGGACACTAGCTTTCTTGAAGCAAGCATATGGAAAGAATATTTGAGCTTGAGAAACAACATGTCCTCCTATATGAAGAGTTACTACAAGCTCTGGACGAATTGTATTTGCTTCAGCAGGGTGCTAAGCTGGATAGGGAAAAAGAGCGTAATGCACAAGTAAGACGTCAGTTACAAATGAGTCTCGAAAAGAGCGCTGCTATTCTCAAAACACTAGATAGATTGGGGCAAGAGCAAAGATTACAAGAACGGGCGCCGGAGGCCACCACAGAACGTCTCTTGGCTTTGAGACTCGGGGAGCACATGCATAAGAACTACCAACTAGATGGGCGTGTCAGCGAGACACTTACGAAACAGGTCGAGCTATCCAAAGAGCTAAGAGATAAAAGAAACCGCTATTGGTCCCTTGTGGACCAACTGAAACGGTTCTCGACCACCACAGATATGCATGAACCTGAGGCGGAACAAGAAGAGCTACAGCAGTCAAAAACTCCGGACGAAGCTCAGCTTGATCGAGAGAACGATACAATTGAGCAACTACTAATAGCGCTAAAGGTTCATGGCGGGTATGATCCATTCATCTGAGTTGTTTCCCATACGTACCGTGTGACAATGATGCCTTTTCTTTTCCCATGTTATTTTTTTTTTTTTTTTTTTTCAAATTTTTCAAACTCATCTCATCTCATCTCATCTAATCTCATATCATCCCATCAACATGTTAAAACTTTGTAGTTAGACATCGTTGCCAGTCTAATTTGCTATTGTCTCTGACTCAGGCATTGTGTCTCTTTCCTCGGCTGAAGCAAAAGTGTTATGAAGTACGTCGTTGTCTCTGGTGGTGTCATCTCCGGTATTGGCAAAGGTGTCCTTGCCTCTTCTACGGGTATGCTCCTGAAGACTTTGGGGCTCAAGACTACTTCCATCAAAATTGATCCATACATGAATATTGATGCGGGCACGATGTCCCCCTTAGAGCATGGTGAATGCTTTGTCTTGGACGATGGTGGGGAAACTGATTTGGATTTAGGTAATTATGAGCGTTACATGAATGTCACGTTGACCAAAGACCACAATATTACGACAGGTAAGATCTACTCTTACGTGATATCTAAAGAGCGTAAGGGTGATTACTTGGGCAAGACGGTTCAGATTGTGCCTCACTTGACGAATGCAATCCAAGATTGGATCGAGCGTGTAGCACGTATTCCAGTCGATGATACGGGCATGGAACCCGATGTTTGTATTATTGAATTGGGTGGTACCGTGGGTGACATTGAGTCTGCTCCGTTTGTGGAGGCACTCAGACAGTTCCAGTTTCGCGTTGGCAAGGAAAACTTTTGTCTAATCCATGTCTCTCTTGTGCCTGTGATCCACGGTGAGCAAAAGACCAAGCCCACCCAGGCTGCCATCAAGGACCTGAGGTCGCTTGGGCTGAACCCTGACATGATTGCCTGTAGATGTGCCAAGGAGTTGGACCAGCCCACTATCCAGAAAATTGCCATGTTTTGCCATGTGGGTCCGGAACAGGTGGTCAACGTTCATGATGTGGAGACTACTTATCACATCCCGCTATTGCTACTATCACAGAACATGATGGATTACTTATCCAGGAGATTACAACTGAAGGACATCACCTTGGGTGCCGAGGATAAACAACGTGGTGAGCAGTTGCTTGCCAAGTGGAAGGACATGGCTGACACATTTGGTCACGCTGAGCAATGCGTAAAGATCGCGCTTGTCGGTAAATACACCAACCTGCGTGACTCTTATCTATCTGTGATCAAGTCGCTCGAGCACTCTTCCATGAAGTGCCGCACCAAGCTAGAGATCTTGTGGGTGGAGGCCACGGACTTGGAAGTCGAGACACAGGCTGCTGATAAGACCAAATTTCATGAGGCATGGAACAAAGTCAGTACCGCGGATGGTATCATAGTTCCTGGTGGATTCGGCAGTAGAGGCTCAGAGGGTATGATCCTCGCGGCTAAGTGGGCCCGTGAAAGCAACGTGCCTTACTTGGGTATTTGCCTGGGGCTACAGGTGGCAACCATCGAGTTTGCGCGTAACATCTTGGGCATCAAAGACGGCAATAGCGCAGAATTCTTGCCCGAGTTGCCAGATGACAAACAGGTCGTCGTATACATGCCGGAGATCGACAAGGAGAACATGGGCGGTACCATGAGACTAGGTCTCAGACCTACATACTTCCAAGAGGGCACTGAATGGGCCACCATCCGTAAAGTGTATGGCAATGCCGATGCCGTGGAGGAGAGACATCGCCATCGGTACGAGATTAACCCTGCTTTGGTCCCACAGTTGGAGGAAAAGGGTCTTACTTTTGTGGGACGCGACGAATCCGGCAGTCGTTGCGAGATCTTGGAGCTGAAAGGCCACCCATACTATGTCGCTACACAGTACCATCCAGAGTACACCTCGAAGGTCTTGGGGCCATCTAAGCCTTTCCTAGGGTTCATCGCCGCGGCAGCAGGTGTGATGGAACCCTTGTTAGAGGGCCAGTTCGAATACAAGGGCACTGCAGACTTTTAAAAAGAACTATTTGTATACGATAACATTGCCCATTATAGAATTTAGCTTTTTTTTTTTTCAATCTCTTTTCCGGCACACGCCTCGACAGCCCGAACCAGCCACACGCCAAATGACATCATTAACGCTCATCTTCATCGCATTGAACTCGTCGCTACGTAAAAAAAAAAAAAACTACAGAACTAGTACGTCTCAATTCGTTTATTTGGAGATACCAATGACACCGCAAGCGGGTCTGGCACCGGCGTTACCGGTTTTCAGCGACTCTTCGCTGCTGCCCTTACCCAAATCGTCCTGGCCAGCGTGCACAACGACTGTTCTACCCAGCACAGAGTTGGGACCCAGCAACTTGATCAGGTTGTCGGTCTTGGTGCCCTTGGCCACACCGGACGCGTCAGTGGCCACATTGCCCATGTCGCCAACGTGTCTTACCTCGGCATCAGGGGCACCGTGTGTCTTGCCGAAGGGGTTGAAGTGAGGGCCTGCAGAGGTGCAGCCGTTGGTGTTGTCACCAAACTCGTGGATGTGGAACCCGCGCTGCGCGTTTGGCGAGTTACCAGTGATCTCGTATGTGATGTTGACGGGGTCCTTCTCCGAGGCCTGCTCAAAGTTCACCACACCGGAAACACCAGCGTCACCTCTTAGAACTGCAACCGCTTTAACCATTATGCGAATATTATTATTATTGGGGAAATCTAAGGATCAATTGAGTAGTGGTAGGTAACCTTTACAGTGATTGCTTTACCTCTACGGTGACGAGAATTATGTGAGGTTTGATAGAGCAAATTGAGTTAAAGTCTCTTATATATGGCTCCGTAGTAGGGGTGGCCTTTTCTGTTCGTCTCCGTTTCTTTTTTTTTCTTTCCTCTTCTTCTCCCTTGAGGCGGAACAGAGTGAAAATCTGGGAGAGAGAAGCGACATAGAGCAGGGAGTTCGTTCGGCTGTTAGGCTGTGGCTCTTGCTTACTAAGGGCCGCCAAGCTAGGGGACTCAATGCGAGCCGGCGAGACTTGACTGTGTTAGTAATGCTCCAGTAAAACACTCTCTACGCGAGGCCCGTTTCAGGTTTGTTACAAGAGTGTTGCAGTTCTGTTGCATGCAGCCCCGGAGCGCCTGTCCACATGATCAAGGACTCGGCGGCAGGGGCATACGCTCGACTAAATTCGATTTGAGTATTGGTGTGCCCTCTGATGAGTTGTTTGTATAATATACGGAAGATAGAATATATTGATAACTGTAAGTAAAGGACTGTTTCGAGGTGAAACATCAGCCCGCTGAAACACACCTGAGACAGCGTTGAAACGAGCTTGTGGGTTCACATGTCACGATATGTGCTTCAAAAAAAGTGACATTTGGCTCGTGGGAAATCGTCTCCGCGAAACATTTGGGTAACGGTTGCGAACAGGGGTCACAGTCTTAGCATCACTATTCGTCGTCTTCTTCCGGCGGAGCTGCCAGGAGCAGGTAGGTGGTGCTAGCCACCACGACGCCCGTGAATAGCCACATCATGATGCTGCTGGGTCTGCGGGCGACGCGTTGGAAGAACTCGATCACTGGGTTGTCGTAGAAGAAGCCCATGGTGGTAGTTTGTCTTGGGAATGGACGGTGTTGCTTGAGAAGAGTTCTAGAGCTCGGGCGCCGGGCCTTTTTAAAGGATCAACAAGTATAGAAATAGGAGCAAGCGAGAAGGGCACAAAGGGACGCAGGATGCTTGCGTACCGGCTTGGTGCCAGCTCGCTGCGTGTGTACCAAGATGTATTATGTATGGGCATGGCTCGCTGCGGTAGCAGTTCTTGTAGCGGGCAGCAGAGCTGTGCAAGAGCTGAGCCGTTCCGATGAGGTATTTGGCAGACTGTTACGGGCGCAGCGTGAAACCGTCTTGTTTGTCTACTCTACTGGATGCGGCTGGTGTGACCGGCTAGCAGTAGAGCTTTCGGAGCTGGAGGGGCTGTTTCCGCAGGTTAGTTTCCTGCAAGTGAACGGAGAGGGCGCGCAGCAGCTTGTGCAGCGATTCCAGATAGCAAGCTATCCGCAATTACTTGTGTTTCGCCCCGCTACGGAAGGCGATGAGGAGGTCAGACAGCTGATCACGGGGGTCTACAGGGGTGTGGTCGATCGCGGTGAGTTGGCCACTTTCCTAGTGCAGACCATGGGGATCATCCCAGAGTGGCCGCACAGAGTGCAACCGCTGGAACGGTTGAAGCAGTCAGAGCACGTAGGCGGGTCTCGCGTGCTGTGGTTCGTGACGCCATACATGGAAGAGTACTACCTGAAATTGCTCCTCGGAGACCCCGCAACATCTTTGATAGATCAGTTGGCGCAGCGGTTCTCTGCGCTAGATTTCTACCTCGTGGACAGCTCGCGGGCTCATTTGGCCGGATTCAGCAACAGCCTGCGGCTCACGAATTTTCCCACAGTGGCTCTCGTGCTGGGTGGACAGCGTGTGGTAATTGTGGATCTGTTCCGCTATGATAGGGAAATAATGCGGGCCGAATTTCAGGTGCTCAGCACCTTGATTGAGGCAAGATATGATTGGGGGATGATGCAGAAGCTCGCATCGAAATTCCACTCTGTGCATTGCTACGAGTCCGTCCAAGAGCTACAGAGCCTGGTGGCATTGCAGAGAGTAGCGGAGCAGACGCCTCTGGAGGAGACGGATGATTGGGATGCCATCCTAGATGCAGATCTTTGGGACGTCCCAATGGGATCGTAGGTTAACTGCTGAATGTAGGCGTTTTTTAATACCATTTTTTTTCTTCTTGTCTATATCGTGTACCTCGTTACCCGGTGCGGAGGTTTTCGGCCTTTCTGAAAAAAACCGTGGCCTTTCTTAAAATGAAGGTAAGCCAAACTATATACCAGCGTCGATCATCGTGCTACTGGCATCGTCGTTATCATGAATCCTTTCAGGATACTGGGTATGTGCAATTGCCTATAAAGGTTTCAAACATGTGCAATTACTAACGTATTGTCCTCTTCTTAGGTGATCTGTCCCACCTTGCAAGTGTACTGATTCTGATCCACACCATCAAGAAGACCAACGTCATCGATGGCATTTCTTTCAAGACTCAGGTACTATACGTACTGGTCTTTTTGACCCGTTACTTGGACCTGCTGACCTTCCACTGGATCTCGTTCTACAATACTTTGATGAAGATCGTGTTCATAGCCTCTTCAGTGTACATTGTGGTTCTTTTGCAGCGTTCCAAAGTTTCCAACCCCATTGCCTACAAGGAGATGATTATGAGGGACAGCTTCAAAATTCAATACATCCTTGGGGCGAGCTCCATGCTGGCGCTCTTCATCAACAACAGATTCACTTTTTTCGAAGTCGTGTGGAGTTTCTCTGTGTGGTTGGAGAGTATGGCCATTTTGCCTCAATTGTTCATGCTTTCCAAGAGCGGCAAGGCTGAGAGCTTGACTGTGCATTATATTTTTGCCCTTGGTCTCTATAGGGCCCTTTACATCCCCAACTGGATCTGGAGATACTACTCCGAGAATAAGGCTCTAGACAGAACGGCACTATTGGCGGGCATTGTTCAGACCTTGGTCTACTCTGACTTCTTCTACATATACTACAGGAAAGTCTTGAGGCGCGGCGGCAAAGGCTTGCCAGTGTAATAAGGTCAATTTTGCAGCCATAGTATTTTTAAAACATTCACGGATATATCTATATATACACATTGTATATGTATATGCATGTGAGTGTGTATACGCCTCAGTCTCTTTTCAACTCGTAAAACTCCTTCCTTACTCCCTCTTTGGTCACGATCAAAATTTCTAGCCCGTCACCTACCTGGATGTGTCTCTCTGTAGCAGAAGTGAAAGAGTCTCTGACCAGCTTGATCACTTCGTCCACACTTAAAAACTTGACCGGTCTCTTGACTGTGCCCTGGGAATCTGGCTCGTACTGATTCTTAAAATTCACTTGATTGTCGAGAAAGGGCATGATCAGCGAGGCGGCAGCACCACCGGCTCTGCATTGTTCTTTCTCGTACGAGCCCACTGGGTCAAACGAATACACGGCTCCTTTGCCTTCTTCATCAAGCCCGGCAATGATTGTATGCACGTAATAAGGAAAAAATCTCTTGCCATAGAGCAGGTGCTGAATGTTTCTCGCAGCAGAGCTTAGTGATAGCTTCTTGTCGTTGTGATCGAAATGGTACCATTTCACGCTGTTCTTGAACCTTTTCACCAGTGCCTCTCCATCGGCAGCGAATCCGTTGGCAGTCATAGCAATGTTGTCACCACAGTCAAACACTTTGGACTCGTAACGCGAGTTGATCGAGTAGTCTGTGGTATGTCTAGTATCACCGGCCAGCACGGCGAAATCCTCTCCGGCAATGCCCAACACGGTCCCGCCATTATCCGTGTAAGGATTGAACTGGTGCTGTATGGGAGTGGCCGCAGACTCAAATTGCTCTAATGCCACTGTCGTCATCTTAGAGACCTATTGTAGGGCAAGATTGATGTCTATTTCGCTGGGGGTTTTTTTTTACGTTAGATTCAGTCCTCTCTCTGCGCTTACGCATATTGAAGCTTTTGCCACCCTTGGAGCATCTTCAAGAAGTCTGTGTCGTTGATAGTGATACGCATCTAGTCGAAAAGTTGACTATTGGCAAAGTGTATGTGGGGGTTAGGCAAGATCAAGAGGGTTCAGCGCAGCTAACGTGATTGAGCGAATAGACCAGTTGTGGTTGTGATCGCACTGAAGATTGAGATGTACGTCATGCTGCTTAATTATGTGATGCTCGCATCGATAAGCAAGAGGGCCACCTAAACGCTCAAAGCAGGGGTGCGTCTGTGAGGAGGGGGAAAATTCCAATATGCCGAGCACTCTCTCGCAGTGGCAGTGCATCGCAACACAGCAACTGTGCTGCCTTCTCTTCTGTAGTCACTTGCATTTCGTCGTCTTTACTTTCCTCGGGCATTTGACACATACTAAGCCAGCTCGCGCCTTGGCTTTTCTTTTTCTTTTTCCGTGTGTGTGGTAACGGGAGGCCGAGCGTACGGCAGAAACTTGCAGCAAAGAGAAATCATAGATTATACAACAATGCACTTATCGCGATGATCTAACCTCCCTCTCTCGGCCGTTGGATTAACACGGCGCTGAAAATTTTTCCAACGGACCTATAAGTAATGGAGACTGATATCCGGTGGGTTAAGCTCTCTTGCAACGGGGATTCCGATTTACAATCCGATCGTGTTATCCGTCTATCTATCTTTCAGTTCTTGTATCTTGAAATGTGTAAACAGCGTCTTGTACTTTAACAGCAGGAATCGACCAAAACTAAAGGTTTAGTGCTTGGGATTTGCATAGCGCCCTCGCCAGACTAACAATAATGCGTTACAATATTTCCGACTCTTGGGATAAATCCAAGAAAGAAGAAGAAGTCGTTGTCAAACAACTGGATGACACGAATTCGGAGGCCCGCGAGGGCAGCTTAGTAGAGTATGTCAGATCTGGTTCTGAGGAGACGACTTCGGCGCCAAAGCGTTCGCGGTTTGCAGATTGGTGCTACAGACTTGTGGACCTGTTAGAAGTCAAGCAGACAGCGGAGGACGGCTCTGGAGAGAAATACTCGAGTTCGATTGTGGAGGCGTTTGTTTACAACAAGGAGCTGAGACCTGTGGAGCGGGCGCGCAGAACTTGGACGTGGAGAAACTATGTGTTCTTCTGGATCAGCGGTACATTTAACGTGAACACTTGGCAGATATCTGCGACCGGGCTGCAGCTGGGACTCGAATGGTGGCAGAGCTGGATCTGTATCTGGGTCGGCTACTTATGTGTGGCCACGTTCATCCTGTTGGCATCGCGGGTGGGTAATTTTTACCACCTTTCGTTTCCGAGCTCCTGCCGCATAGCCTTTGGCACGTACTTCTCGTTATGGGTGGTGCTGAACCGTGTGGTTATGGCATGTGTGTGGTATTCGACCATGGCGTACCTCGGCGGCCAGTGTGTGCAGCTGATGCTCAAGGCCATTTTCGGCACTGACCTGGACAGCCGCCTACACGATGGCATCCCAAGCCCGAACCTGAACAACTTCCAGTTGATGTGTTTCGTGATCTACTGGGTTTTCTCCCTGCCCTTCCTGTGGTGCCCTCCACACAAGCTGCGCGGCATCTTTACCGCTAAGGCTTTTATCACGCCGCTTGGCGCCTTCGCGCTGCTCATCTGGTCGGTGCGCAAGTGTGGAGGCTCCGTCGACCTGAGTGCGCTCAACAGCAGCGAGAAAATGACAAGTTCGGTGACCGCGTGGGCTGTGATCCGCTCCATCATGAGCGCTATGGACAACATGTCAACGCTAGTCCTGAACGCGCCCGACTTTGCACGTTTCGGTAAGACAAGGCACTCGGCTTTGTACCCACAATTTGTCACAATTCCTATATGCTTCGGTATCATCTCGCTGATGGGCATCGTTTGTGTGAGCGCCGCGTACACGTTGTACGGCGTCAACTACTGGAGCCCGCTCGATATCCTGGATCGCTACCTGCAGAGTTACAGCGCGGGCGATCGTGCAGGCGTCTTCCTGATCGCCAGCGTCTTCGCGTTCGACCAGCTGGGTGCTAACCTCTCCCAGAATGCCATCCCGGCGGGAACTGACATGACCGCGTTGCTGCCCAAATTCATCAGCATCCGCCGTGGCTCCTACATCTGCGCTTGCCTCGCGCTGTGTATCTGCCCCTGGAACCTGCTGGCCTCTTCCTCCAAGTTCACCACGGCTCTCAGCGCGTACGCTGTGTTCCTCTCGGCCATCGCAGGCGTCATCTTTGCAGATTATTATATCATCCGCAGGGGATACGTCAACATCTTTCACTGCTACACCAATAAGCCAGACTCTTATTACATGTATAACCGCTTCGGCACCAACTGGCGTGCCGTAGTGGCATACATCGTGGGCATCGTGCCCAATTTCCCCGGATTTCTTGGCTCTACGGGCGTAAACGTCCCAGAAGGCGCCATGAAAGTGTACTACTTGAACTATTTCATAGGCTACCTACTGGGAGCCGGCACGTACACGGCGCTGGTATACCTCTTCCCGATAAGCGGCACGCCGCGGGATGTCAAGCTGACCGACCGTGGATGGCGTGAGAAGTGGGTCGAAGTAGAGGACTTTGAATACGAGCGCGCGCAGTTTGAGGCGTCCAAGCTCGCTGAGCCTGAATTTGCGTAGTAGCGGCAGCGCCGCGATTGGGTATACATACACATCAAAACATACTCATTGGTATATATTACAACGACATATTGGAAGTAAGATCGTGGTCATTTCGTAACTCATAACATGGCGGCGGCGCGCCCAGCAGGGCAAAGGCGGCCGGCACCGTCTACCCGCGCTCATACGCTGATAGGCATCATAGACAGGTCCTGCTCCATGTCGCTGTCCTCGCTGTCGTCGTCGTCGTATTCCTCCTTCTGGCTCAGCCTCAGCGGCACGTAGCCTCCTTGTTCCTCCTCCTCCCAGATCGTCGAGAAATGCTCGCTCTGAGCGTACCGCGGCGTGCTGCCGTAGAACACCGCGAGCGTGTCTGCCACTTCGTCCTCCTCCTCTTCTTCAGAATCGGAGCCGGACTCCTCTGAGAGCGTGTGGTCGTGTTCTCTGGCGCTCCTGTCACCTTCCTCCTCCTCGTCGCTGCTCAAGTAGCCCACGGCGCCCTTCTCTTGCCGCTGCGCGTTCGTAAAAGTGTCGATGCTGTCCATCAGCTTGTCAAGCAGGTTTGCGTGGCCCACGAGCACACGCAGGTCGTAGTCTTTGTTCTTCTCAGTGGATGCGCATTTAAGCAGTTTGCTCCTGACCTTGCTGGCCAGCAGGTACTGCTGTGAAACAGTCACCGTGGTTCCTATCATCTCGATGCCCTAAATCTGAAGTTTGTTATGTGTGGATAGTAAAGAATCTCGGCCAAGTGAAAAGAACACTGGCCATACGCCGACCCTGACACAGCACCCGCTGGGCACTACGCTTACATTTATATATGAGTGGTTAAACGCTATTACTACCGGCCGGCATATCTAGTCCGAGTTGAGTGATGTCTGCCTACCTAACAGAAAACGGAAAATATATCGATGCTAGAAGGAGCAGGGCGAACTTCGAGCTTCATTTGACGCACAGTGACTATGCATTTGCGCTGCGCGGGATAGCGCTGTCAAGTTACCGATCCACGGCCACTTCTGTAACAGAAAAAGGCCGATTTCCCGTTCGCGGATTTACACGCGGGATGAAAGGTTTGAGTGAAAAAAAAATAACAAAATGAAAAGGAATAAAAAAGAAAAATAGTCACGCAGGCAGGAGCGAAAAAAAAAAAAAAAAAAAGAGACGATCGGTGTTCGCGGACCTTGCTCAGTTCGGCAGAATTGCGTAGTCCGCGGGGCAAGCGCGCTCCTGCGCGCCCCGCGCATGGCGGCGGTTGACGCGGTGCAAAGGAAGAGAAAGAACGAAAAGCATTAGTTGACGAAAGGTGTTACACACCGTACGCGAAGAGTTGCTTGCTGGCAGGGCCGGCCGCTGCTCTGTACGGCGTGCCATACAGGGTGACACGCAGAACATTCGAACAGCGTTTTCGATACGTGTGTCGTACACGTGACAGATGCTCGCTATCTCGATGGCGGCTAGGGGTCTAGACCGGAATGCCGAGGAAGGCGAAGCTCGTACCAGGAAGGAAGGAAGCACACAGAAAAGATAGGAGGATGCAAGAGCGAGTAATCCAGCAGTGGCACATAAGCTGCGAGCATAGACACGCGCGCACTGGTAGGCCGATAGATAACACAGTAACGCGTAGGTGGCTGCTGCGGTATTGACAGAGGCACAGGCTAAGCATTGGCATGGCATTCGACCGAAGACGGCGAATGTGAGAAATAGACGCGATAGCGCAGTGGTAGTAGTGGAGGCAAAGGCGGCTAAAGACGGAGCGTGGAAAAGGGCAAAACGGCCTCTCTGCTACTTGCACGCGAGGAGGATTGGTGCTGTCGAACGTAGTGACACACTGTTGCTTGGAGTACTGTGTGTCTGAGCTGAGGAGGTAGTTCACAGGCATGGCATGGGAGGTGCGAAAATGGGTTCCCTTACGCGCTTGGCTCATCGGCATTCGGGACTACGTACGGCATCAGCACTCATATGGGCGTGTGGTCTAGTGGTATGATTCTCGCTTTGGGCGTCAGTTCAAGCATGCGAGAGGCCCTGGGTTCAATTCCCAGTATGCCCCGAATGTTGTTTTTTTTTTCCCTTTTTCCCACAGTGTCTGCGTGTGATTTTTCTCTAAGAGACTCTTAGCCAGCGGCAGCTTGCCGTTTGATCGTCGGCCAATGAGGGAGCTTTATTTTTTTCACATCATTGGAAACGGCACGCTAAGTTTTTCGCACGCTCGACCGGGCACAACGGTCGTAGCCCAACCAGACCTTACCTACCCCGAGTCCAACGCCAACCTAATCCTTCCAATCGCCCTTCCGCATCTCCATCTCTATTCGCTCCGCCAGCAAGCACACCAAGCAACCAAGCCAGTGGGCAAGCAAGCACGAGTACATCAGTTTCTTTCATCTCTCCACCTGTGTCGATCTAGGAGTGTTCGTTTGAGCTGTAAAGTTTTACTCTCTCTTTCTTCCCTTCTCACTCATCCCGTCCCCCTCACAACATCATATTGTGCCCATGTTGAGATCCTCCACTGCCAGAACGTCTCAGCTGTTGAGAAGAACGATTGCCACCCAGGCCGCCCCAAAGGCCGAGCTCACGGAATTGTCCAACGGCATCAAAGTCGCCACTGAGCACAACCCCGATGCTTCGTCCGGTGCTGTCGGTGTAGTGTTTGGCTCCGGCTCCGCTGCCGAGAACCCTTACAACAACGGTGTTTCGAACATCTGGTCGCACGTCTTCACCAACTCCAAGAACGCTGCCGAAGCCGCCAAGGCCGGTTTGGTGCTCAACGCACACGTCTCCAGGGACTACCAGTCGTACCTGGTTAGCAGCAAGTCCGGTAAGGCCTCTCAGGCGCTCGAATTTTTGCAGTCCAAGTTGAGTGGTCCACTAGACGGCGGAGTCTTCGAGGCTTCCAAGGCATCTGTTTTGTCGCAGGTGACAAAATTTGAAGAAAACGACCATGCTGGCCGCGTGCAGGAGCATCTTCACTCGGTGGCCTTCCAAAACACGCCATTGTCTTTGCCCACCAGAGGTACCGTTGAGTCTGTGGAGGCTCTTGTAGCCTACGACTTGCAGCACTTTGCCAAGAACAACTTTTTGGGCAGCAACGCTGTAATTGTCGGGTCCGGAAATGTGTCCCACGACGAGTTGGTCAAGGCTGTTGAGTCTCATGTTTCCCTACCCTCTGGTGAGAAGGTCGTACCCGCTAAGAAGTCCAGTTTCTTGGGTTCTGAGGTGAGAATGAGAGACGACACCTTGCCCAAGGCTTGGATCTCGATTGCCGCCGAGGGTGAGCCAGTTTCTTCCCCAGACTTTTTGACTTCTAAGGTCGCTGCGGAGATCTTTGGTGACTACAACGCCCACGAGCCATCCTCTAGATTGCAAGGTGTCAAGTTGATAGACTGGCTACAGGAGTATGGTTTGTGTGACTCATACCACCACTTCTCCCACGGTTACCAAGACGCTGGTCTATGGGGATTTGCTGTCGAAACCACAAACATCGCCAACCTCGACGATTTGGTGCACTTCACTTTGAAGCAGTGGAACAGATTGACAGTCTCCATCACAGAGTCCGAAGTGGCTCGCGGTAAGGCTTTGTTGAAATTGAAGCTCGCCCATGAGGCTCAGACCCACGCCGCAGCTGCCTCCTTGTTGGGTGCCTCTGCTTTGGCACTTGGCCGCAAGCCAAGCCTCGACGAAGCTTACACCAAGATCGACCAAATTACTGTCAAGGACATCAAGGAGTGGGCCAGCAAAAGATTGTGGGACCAGGACATTGCCATTGCCGGTACTGGCCTAATCGAGGGTCTCTTCGACTACTCGAGAATCAGAAACGACATGTCCATGATGAGATGGTGATTTTGCCAGCTTCATTTTTTTGTTTTGTTTTTTTTTGCTTGATCTTTCACCTATCAGGGGTTTAACAAAATTGACAATATTCTACGGCAAATAGTAGTTGTCCTCGAAAGTTGAAAACTGAAAAACCAAAAGATGAAGACAATAAAAATAAGATTAAAAGATGAAAACAAGAACAAAGATGAAAAAAAAAAAAAGACATATCACCACAAAGAAAGATAGAAGCCTATTTATTTATAAGTTATTACTGTCAGATGGTGAAAGGGGCATATATATGACCCTCTGTATATACCATGCACTTTCCCCGTCACGCACATATACACCTCATTTACTATTCCATATTCTGAAAAAGATACGAGAAATTTTTTTGAAAGAAAAAAAAAAAAAAACAACAAATATGCAGTTTTAACACTTTTATTTTTATCTTCTACTTTACTATCATTTTGCGTTAGGACAATCTCGTTTTGTTACTCAACGGACTATTTATAACGTGCTCGTACCCAGAGTCCATCGTACTCCTCCTCTTATCCTCACTCGACTCTTTTGAGTCCACATCTTCAACATTATCCTCCGGAGAACCCACCTCCTGGGACAATCCCAGCGCGTCATCTTCTTGCGGCGGCGACCTTGACAACTGCGGCGAATCGATTACATCCTGTCGCTGTGAACTCTGTCTAAATTTTTTGGGAGGGGTATACTCTTGTTGAGGGCCTTCTTCGTAGTCATAATTATCCAGCTCCGTTGTCTTTCTTTTAGAGGGCGTCCTCCTGCGTGGGTATTTTTCTTCATGTCGTACTTGTTCCTCTTCACCATTTAGTTGTCTGATCGCATCTTTTGGCTGTGTCCCGCACTCGCGTTCTCCTTCGTCGTCCTCTTTGTCAGCTTCTTCATTTTCATCTGCATATTCACCCTCATCTTCATCATCATCCTCTTCCTCTTCCTCTTCCTCTTCTTCTTCTTCTTCTTCTGCTTCTTCTTCGTCGTCCTCATCTCCCTCAAGCCTTATGCTCTCCACATAGTCCTCATCTTCTTCATCATCATCTGCATCACAATCCAGTATGCTGCCCCCGTATTCCTCCATGTTAAAATGCCCGTCGCGGTGACCCACGGTGCCAAACCCCACATCCTCGTCTGTATCCTCATCATCATCGTCAAACCCTAAATTAACGCTCATTATTCCATCAATTTCGGCGATGAAAGGACCTAGAGATTTCTCTGTCTTTTCGTCTACCCACGGTATCTTTGTCAAAGAAACATCTTCCTGATCTAATCCACTTAAATTCGACTCCCTATAGCTCAGATCGGACTCTTCCGTGGTCATATAGTGGTCCCAAGCTGTGGAAACCATACAGCAAGCCCTCATAGCGCTCACAAATTTCGATAACTCGTGCACTTTGTAATATTTCAGCGGATCGTAACATAATTCACATATGCGTCGCATCGTGAAGGGAAATTTTCCCTGCTTTAGAAACTTCCGCTCCAGATGTTCTCCCAACTTGAACAGTCGATGTTTTAACCTGTCCTGCATATCATCTGGGATCACGAATATGCGCTCCGGAATGTCCACCGTTAGGTACTGGATTAAATCCATCGAAACCTCGCGTGCATCAGTCTTTTCCAGAGCCTTCAAATCCTGTTCATCTCCGACGCGCTTCAAAAGTGCATGAAGCACTTTACGTTCGGTTCCCCTCATATTATGATCCGCATTGCTCACGGCGGTCCCATGCCGCATTGACGTAGTCATTATTCTTTCTATTCTCGCTTCAAAATCAAATGTATATTAGTTCCCGGGCTCTATAAGACTAAACCTACTATGCAACCGCCTTTGACTGCAGCTCGACCTGCGTTGGCCTTTATTATCAACTTCGCTCTTTGATGTATACAGAGGTCTCTAAAAGGTTCTGCATTGCGCGTATTGTTCCTTTTTCCTCATTATGAAAATTTTCAACTTCTCATCAAAGAATCATCGGTTTTGAAGGATTCAAAAGTATTCTGCTGAACCAGTAGGGTCATAGAAAGGTAACTCTACAGTACGCACTATATCTTATCCATGTTTAGATTGGCGAGAACTGGTGTGCAGACTCTTGCCAGGAGCAGTCAATCCTTTTACCCAGCTACCACTAGAATAACGCCCCTGAGGTGGCAGAGCACCAATAACAACTCTCTGAGTGATGAGAAAGTGGATGAGTGGCTGCAAGCTATCAACTCTTTGAAAGCAGAATTTTCCGAACAGGACTTTTTACCAGAAACATCATTGGCACCTCCAGGCCAGTCGAGGATAGACATGATACAGGAGATTGCCTCCTCTGAAGCCAATTTTGAACCCACTGCTGAGCAGCTCGCTCAAATAGAAAGACTTAAGGATGTGCCTGTCCCTCAACGAAGGGATCCAGTTGTAGAGCACGTTGTCAACATGGTAATGAGGCATGGCAAAAAACAAAAGGCGGAAAAGATCGTATCAAGAGCATTGTACCTCGTGTTTTGTCAAACTCGACAGGACCCAGTGGAGGTTCTGAAAAAGTCATTGGATGATCTGGCACCGTTGATGATAGTTAAGACGTTCAATACTGGCGTAGCGAAAGCTGCCGTCATTCCAGTACCCCTAAACCAAAAGCAAAGGAACAGAATGGCCTGGAAGTGGATTGTGGAAGGTGCTAACAAGCGTGCTTCCTGTGACTTTGCTGTACGTCTCGGTGAAGAACTTGTTGCTGTCTATAAGGGCAAATCTACGGGCTTTGATAAAAGAGACCAGATGCATAAGACTGCCATTGCACACAGAGCATATATCAAACTGAAATAAAATGACTTGAGTATATAGTTGTTAGTTTTTGTTTCTGTAAATAGATTAATCATTCCCAGTAGTATACAGCCGCAACGCCCGAAAGCGTGCCCATTACGTTATAAACCATATCCAGGGGGTCAAATGTCCTGCGTCCCTTAGATAGAGTTTTTTGCAAAAACTCACTGCTAAGTGCAGCGGTTAGGCATACTACTAGCCCTAAAGTGTACTTGCTGATGCATATGTACCTTCTGCCGCCTTCCTCTGTGCGCCATAGGGGAAACTTAGTCACTCTTGAAACCAGCATGTGCACAAACAAACAGGATTCGGTAAAGAACGCTACGAAATGTACTAGCTTGTCATGGTTCTGCACCACATCAGCAATTGCATTGTCTGTCACCACGCCTAAGGTAAAGACACAGCAGGGAGCTGCTGCACAGAGCACAAGCGTACTTCCAACGCACCTCTACAGGGAATTCAAACATGAATAAAGCTAGACTGAATGGTTGTTCGTGCTGATATGAACCCAATTATTCACGATTCGGTCTCCGGAGGCTGCTCATCTCTTGATGATACGAAAAAATCAGTCACAGCACACGGAACTAGCTCCTATTCTTCGCCTAGAGCGAGAGCGAATAATGAAGGGAAGGGACCCGAATTCAATCAACTTACAACAAACTTTATTTCAGGTAAACAAGAATTCAACAAGCGCCTGTTGAAATGAGTGCTATCGCTTTCCGAACGCCTCTGCAGCCGGAGGAGAACACCTTCTTTGGCCAGCAGTTCCGTAGGCTAGATAAAGAGGATCTGGGAATTGTCACCGGTGAGTCTTTAAAGCCCCTTTTTGCCGCCTCTGGTCTGCCTGCTTCGTTGCTATCTCAAATTTGGGCCGTTGTGGATACAGGCAACAAAGGTTTTCTGAATATGAGTGAGTTCTCTGCCGCTATGAGAATGATTGCTCATTTGCAGCAGAGACCGAGTTTGCCAGTAACGGCTGCATTGTATGAGACACCCGCCGGAAGGTTGCCGCTTTTGGGTGGTAGTGGTGCCCCTCCAGCTGCTTCCGTTCCTTCTGCAGCAGGCACTGATGCAGCTTCCTCCATAGCCAGCTCTCCATTGCGCTCAACTTCATCTAATCTGTCGTCCATTCCACTTATGTCTCATCAGGATGTGTCCAAATTTTCTCAGCTTTACGATAGAACAGCTGCAGGAGCTCCCACTTTACCTGGTGAAAAGGCCAAAGAAATCTTCATGAAGGCTAGGCTTCCAACGAATACACTAGGGGATATCTGGGCCCTCTGTGATAGGAATGTCTCTGGTTCGCTCACCAAACAAGAGTTTGTGATGGCCATGTATTTGATCCAATTATGCATGGCAAGACATCCTTCAGTGACACCACTGCCCTCTAGCTTACCCACGCAATTGTGGAATTCCGTTAATTCCAGCACCATGGCGGGTAATGCATCTGGTGGTGCGGTTGCATCCTTAAGCGCAACATCGACAGGCAGAACTTTGTCGAGGCAAAACACTCTGCAGAGACTATCAAGTGGCGTCTTTAGCAATGCTTCTACAGACTGGTCGTTAGGATTTGAGAAAAAAAGACAATTCGATGCCATCTTTGACAATTTGGACAAAAGCCATACAGGTTCGTTGGGACCTCAAGTTTTGGTGAATTTCTTTTTATCTTCAAGACTCAGTCAGGAGACTTTGGCTAGCATATGGGATTTAGCCGACATTCACAACAATGCGGAGTTCACCAAGGTAGAATTTGCCATTGCTATGTTTTTGATCCAGAAGAAAAACGCAGGTGTTGAGTTGCCTGATGTCATTCCCGACCAGCTTTTGCACTCGCCAGCTCTTGGTCTCTTTCCTAACCAACAACCGGCGATGGGGATACCTTCTAGGGAAACAAAACCTTCATTTTCAGAGCAGGCGCAGGCCCCGGTCCAGGTCCCTCAGCATTCCAATAATGGATCTTTGAGCGACTTGCTTGCTTTGAACAATTCTTTCACTTCGCCCTCGCCGCCTCAGCAACCCCCTTTGCGCCAAACTTCAAGCTTCTCTCGTGATTCCACTGGTGGGTCCATCCCCACTAACAGTTACGGCCATAACTCAACTGCTCCAATCAGAAACTATACTCCCCAAATGGATATTGGCCATAATGTGATTCGGGAGGAGGCCGAAGAGAATCCAATCAACCAACAGTATCGCCAACAACCGGCCATCCAAAAAAATGTGGTTCCTCAATCTTCACAGCGTGGATTGCCATCCATGAGCAACTACACTTCCCCTAGCATGGCTAATGCTAATCTAGCTACTACAGGCACTGCGAGTGGGGCTTCTGTTGCCACTCCTGGTTTGAGTCAAAATAACGATCTTTATGCTGATGCAGAAGCGTCCGCTCAATTGTCTTACGCTACCACTGAAGTAGCCAACTTGTCCAATCAGGTCAATTCTCTGACTAAACAGGCAGGAATCACCAGTGATAAGAAGACTAGAGCAGCTCAGGAGCTAAAGCGTGTCAATGCAACCAAGGCTTCCATCGAAAAAAAATTGTCTGATTTGCGCAGTTCTCATGATAAAAATGTCAAGCAAGCAGAGCAATTGGAGGCACAACTATCTGAGGCCAACAAGGAGACTACAACTTTAAGTCAGCAATTAACAGTCACTGAAGGCAATTATCATGCTGTTGAGTCCAAGGTCGCTGAGTTAACTCAAAGTCATCAGGAGGCCCAACAGAAAAACTCTGAGTTAAGGGCTCAAATCTCAAAATTGAATGCCATGTCTTCGACCTTGCAAGCTCAATTAGCTGAAAGGCAACGTCAAGTGAAGCAGGAAAGATCCATGGTTGACGTTAACAGCAAACAGTTGGAGCTAAATCAGGTGACCGTAGTCAACTTTGAAAAAGAGATCAGCGGCTTAGGTGAAAAGCTACAGGTCTACTTGAACAAGCGTAAAGAGCTGGATGATTACCAAAAGACCGTCGAAGAACAGCATTCGCAATTGCAAGGCAGATATCAGCAATTAGAAACAAGAAACCAAGAGTTATCCGTACGTGGTCAAGAGCTTGACCAACGTAGAAAGGCTTTACGTGAACAAGAGAAGATCTATCACCAACAGGCTACTCAATTGCAAAGTTTGTTTGATGATTTGAATAAGAAGAAGGCTTCTTATCCTGCAGCTGTTCGAGAAGTCACTGCGGCTCGCAATGCGAACTATTCAAGCAAAAGTCCACAGTCCACTGAGGGTTTAGGGACCAATACACGAGGTGCTAAAGTAGGTACTCATGAAGATGAAGTGTCAAGGTTTGTTGAAGCTACTGTTGCTAACTCCAAACTGGGAGCCACTGAGGATGAAGATCGAGCCGAAAGTGACGTTTTTGATAAAGATGTTCCCACTGTGGGTTCTCAAACTGAGGCAGATGACGAATCTGAAACTCGCAGGGCTCATGATAGAGCTGATAATTTAACGGATCGTTTTGAAGGCGACTTGAACGAATACGGCATCCCTAGAACCCAATCATTAACTTCTTCTGTGGCCAATAATGCGCCGCAATCTGTTGTTGACGACGTTGAGTTACCAGAAACATTTCAAGAAAATGCCACCACAAGAGCTTCAGGAAACAGGGAGTCGGCTATTCCAGGCCAATGGGGTGGTTCTGTTAATGAGGTTCATGGAATTCCAGAGGAATCTAGCCACAGTAACTCGGAGTATGGTGGCAGAGATAGCAATTCCATTGAAAACTTGACTCAGAGAGCTTCTCAAGGGAGACCGGCTTCTCCTGACGAAAGAGAAATAGAAGGGCGGTATAAAAACATTGACGAAGAGTTTCCTCCAATTCAAGAGCTTAATGTGAACGAAAGTGATTCTTCGTCAGAGAGTGAAGTATACCAAGACACTAGGGAGGATGCTCCCAGATATTCTGGGGGAGACTATCCCTCGCAGACAAAACAACCTGCTGGTACCACGCCGTTCTCTTTCAAAGTGAACTCCGCTTTGAAGGCCACAGATGGACCCGCGCAGGGTAGTCAGCCATCTTTGATTGGTAGCGAACATTCATCGCAGGCTAATCCCTCCCTGCAAGGTGTACAATCTTCCTATGGAGGCGGAGGCTCTCCGATGCAAGGAAAAAGTCCCGTTACCCATGTGAACAGCGACGGCGCTTACGCGGTGGGCGCCTCTTCCTCCCCAGCAGACAATGCGACTAATAGCTCAATGTTTCCTGATAGAGTTGCTGCAAATTCTACTGTACCTGCTCATAGTACTACCGCTAGTACTTCTGCAGGAGGTGGTTTCCATGATGAGTTTGATGATGAGTTTGCTGGATTAGAGCAGGCCGATGAAGAAGCACCTGACTCTTCGTACGAGACACAAATTAATAACGGCTCCATGGAGGAGTTCGAAAACATTGAACATCAAGACTTGGATGACGAATTACAGCAGAATGCTTTCACCGGCTCCGAAATCACTGGCGGCGGACAACCTGTCCATGCTCAAAGCAATGGAGGCGTTAGCAATGATGAATGGGACGAAATCTTTGCAGGCTTTGGCAACTCGAAGCCCTATGCCGTTAAAAGTGGAGGCGCCGCTGACATTGCAGGTGGTGCTGGAGTTCCAGTGGAAAATCCCCTCGCAACGAGAGGCGCTACAGACCAGGTTGAAGCCCCAGTCAAGCGTAGTATTGCAACTACTCCGCGGTCTTTGGCCGTCGAGGAGTTAAGCGGGATGGGATTCACCGATAAGGAAGCCGTCGATGCTTTGGAAAAATGCAAGTGGGACCTGGAGGCCGCTACCAACTATTTACTTGACAGCGCCTGATGTATATAACGAATAGTTTCTTTTTCTGTTGTTGTTGTACTTTACTTTCGATCCGTTACGTGTAAGAGTTTCTTTTAAACTAAATTGTGTTCTAACTTATCGTTGTAATTTGTTACAGTAAATATCAAATCTACTAATCCTCACGTAACTCTTGAAGCATATCGCTAAGACCTTGCACTAGCGTTTCATCAGGCGGTTTATCTATTGACTTGCCGATAAATCTATCATATAGCCATATTAGTTCATCCTGCTCTACCTTTATTGAAGATTCTAGGTCACTCAATTCATTTTCCAAACTTTGGTTAACACTTTTCAACTTGTCTAATCTTACATCCAGTTCTTTGATAGCATGTAGCCTTTGTGTATAAAAAGTGCATTCGATCAACTTGGCACTGGACAGGTCGTCAATGGAAGTGTATTTGTTGTTGTGTTGCTCATCACGCGGTATATTTCGCAGCCTTTCCCTCGCTTCAGCTATTAATTGATCGAGCTCATCCAGTTTCTCTTTCACATTCCTTTCGGTCAATATTTCCTCGAATTCACGCTTACATATTTCGGCCCAAAACTCGATCACTTGGGACTGGCAATTGCTCAAATTCGTGACATTTTCTTCAACGCTTGCATATTCAGGAAAGCAAGCGCTTATTTTTTCCCAATTTTTCAGTGTTGAAATTGATTGGTTCAAGGCCTTGTCGAAGACTTGTCTCAACCTTGTATACCTTATTCTTTCATCCTTGGCCATTATGTTTTGGTCATCTCGTCTGATTGTTTAGAATGTTCATTTTTTCGATATTGAATTTTAAAAAAAAAATATTTAGCAGGTACCGTGTGTGAATGAGCCTTAGCAGAAAATTCAAACTTCACTACAATCCAAATGTTAAACGCTCAAAAACTCGCTCAACTAGCCCAATTTCATCCAAAATTGGGAGATTTGTGGTATCTGGTGGCAGCGGTAACTTTTAGTGTCTGCAATCAACCGCAAGAAATCCCCAAATTGTATCATTATGCTTTGATGTTGCAAAATGGAGGTTCCTCAACGGATTTATTGGCTACTGCTAATGGAGCGTGTGAGTTGTTTAGGGGAGAGCCCTGTATGCTGCGGACTTCAGTTGATAAGATGTATCCTCATCCGAGTCCTCGACAGCAGCAGCTAACAATCAAATTCAGGGAAGCATTACTGAAAATCGGTCCTTTAGCTGGCCTTCCCAAATCTATAAATGTTCTAAGCCAGCTTAAAGATGTGACACCAACCTCATTATTACCGGAGACCAGGCCTATAGATCCTTGGAAAGCTGCCAAAGGGGAGGAGGAGGCATGTCCTTCATCGCAACGCAAAGATTCGACTAGTCTAAACGCCACAACTCAACGAGGGTTAGATCATTGGAATCACCTTTATACTAAAGTTTCCTCAAGGATAGTCAATAATCTTAACTCCTCATACCCGGATTTGTGGTACTATATTTTGGTCCACGTTTATGGTCCCATTCTTTCTTATGATGAGATCCTTTCTGCACAAGAGACTAGCCTAATGGTCATCGCTGCTCTCGTACCGCAAGATGTAAATCCCCAATTGAAAGGACATTTGAAGGGAGCTCTTAATGTTGGCTGCGAACCCGAAACCGTGGAGGCAACAAGAAGTTTGGCAGTGACCATCTCTAAATGGTGTGGAATTACTTGGAGGTCTGAAGTTGTTAAATTGTAGAAAAACACTATCAAGTTTCACGTTTATACTTTATTATTTATCTATCAAACTGGTTAAAAGACATATTTTTAATCATTGTTTGGTCCGGAGATTCTATGCTGTTATGCTTGATCAGAAACTCATTAACTTTAAACTTTTTAAATATATGGAACATTAAAAATATTTGCATTGTATAAACCTCTATCATTTTTTCCCAAAAAATTCTAATCCAAAGGTAGGAAATTTAATCCCAGTTCCCTTGCAGGCTTCCTTCTGTGGTACGCCATTACCGAAGTTATTACCGCCGTCAGTTTTGTTGGGGTTATTAGGTACTTCCAAAGGGCCGTTCATCTCAACATTTTTTCTGCCGTACAATTGCCACCACCACTGTACTTTATTTAGGTCAGGAAGTATCCAGTCAACTTCCTCATCTCCCTCGTCTCCCTCGTCTCCCTCGTCTCCCTCATCACGCTGATGCTGCTGATGCTGCTGATGCTCGGACGTCCTGTAATCTTTACTAGTGAACTCCGCCCTGCGAGATTTAAAATAATCCCAGACACTCCTCGTTTTTTTCATTATTTCATTCTCTACCCGCTCCTTTTCACTATTAAAAAGGAACGTACCGTACTGGCAAGAGTACAAGTGGTAAACTAATCTTCGGAGGAAGCGTTCGTTAAATTCAAAGAGAGTTGGATTCTGTATCAGTAATTGATAAACACAGTCTAAAAACTGTTGGAAAATAGGGGAAGCAAACTTCATGGTTCGCTTGCTTTTTTTTCTTTTAAAATGCCCCGATACCTTGTTCATCAGATCTGAATTCAAAACGCTGCTGGCCATGCTATCTAGCTCCGAGAGCTCATTGC
Organism: Zygosaccharomyces bisporus; assembly: GCA_003707595.2. NCBI lineage: Eukaryota > Fungi > Ascomycota > Saccharomycetes > Saccharomycetales > Saccharomycetaceae > Zygosaccharomyces > Zygosaccharomyces bisporus. Next base: position 175,863 of record PPKA02000007.1, read on the forward strand.
CATCCTTACCAAACAAAGAAGTGGAATTTATATCTGTACCGTTTTGTGTACTAGTGTTTGATAATCCTACTAACCCCGTTGTGTTGTCACGAAATACATTCTCTGAGCTCAAAATTCCTGATCGTTCTTGAAATCTATGGCCAAATGAAATCCAGTCTTTTTCGATAAGTATCATGAAACCATCAAGCGTTCTATAATATGGCTCCAAACACAACTGGATCAAGGAGGAAACTTGAGATGTACGATCCCAACCATCTGAACAATGTATTAAAATGCTCGACTTGTTAAAGATAATGGATTTGACTAATGTTTCAGTGGAGGATAACAACAATTTGATATGTTTTATCCAGGAGTTTGCTTTTCCATTGGCTAGGTTGGCTTTGTCGATGGGCAAATTTAGATCACCATCCAGGAGATAATTGTCCACCATGTAGTTCATACTGTCTGACATTACATGGATATTATCAATCCCTAAAAACATACGCGAACAAGACCTGTTAAAATTATAATGATCCATATTTTCAGTCCCGCCGCCAAGAGCAGCTTGTGCCATGGCGTTAGCTGTAGGTCTTGCATCAACTATAATGTTTTTTTCGCGCAAGGAAGGATGTGGAGAAGAGCGGAAGATTTCAGAAACAAGTTTCTCATCTTGCACTGACCGTTGTTTAGTAAGTCCAGGCAATGGTTGGGCGGACCTGGTGATACAACACTTCGTTCTAGAATAATAGTAGGTGAGAACGGGTATGCGACCTTGGGACCTGAATTTAGCTGCATGCCGTAGTAGTGTGTCTGAAATATGTCGTGGAACTACCAGACGACTTGGATACGTCGGTGAGAATTTGTAATTTTCATTGATCGTTGAGACGCGCCACGGGCAGTCGGCAGCGTCTAGCTTTAACCCTTGTCGCTCAAACTCAAGAGCCACATCATATACATTCCAGCCATTAAAAGGAGCTTCAGCCTTTGTCGGTGAATAAATAAATGCATAAAGTTGCGATACTTCGTCCAAAACTGTCAATCTTAGAAGGGATTCATAAACATCCTTCGCTTCGCTGTCATTGAGAAAATCAAGTGAGAAAACAGTGTAGTCCTTACCAATTATTTTAATGTTGATGAATGACCATAGATCCTGGTTTTGGTAGTACATTCTCAGCGCCTCGGAGTTGTGATCGTTTTTGGGTAGATCCCCATTCTTGTCAAGCTTTGTAATCAGTGTACTACCAACATTCTTGTACACAGATGCAATTGTTGGGTATGAAAACCAGAATTCTCTGGATAGGGAGCTTGAAGTGAAGATGAGGTGATGGGTCGTTAAATGCAATGTTCCTTGGATAATTATGCCTTTTCGATGCAACAAAACATTATCCACTTTAGCAATTTTTATATACTCCATCTCCAAACGATTGCCTCAGCGTACAGCAAGCGTTGAGATGGGGTTCTTTCTATCAATGTAGAACCTGTCTCATGTCGTACAAGATTGTTCAAAAGCTTGTCCTTGATTTATGTGCAACGCTCATTATGTCACGTGAACGAAGCAAGTCAACTTATAGCTAATACAAGCAGAACGATGATACTTAAAATTTATAGAAGAGGATTTATAGAGAAGAGCCGGTAGAGTCTAGTAATCCAGTCCCGATGTTTTTTTGCAACGTGGAGAGAGCAGTAGGTATCTTGGTATGGAGGTGGTTAGCAAACCACCTGTTCAAAAATAAAGAATAAAATGACAAAAAACCATGTAAATAAAAGCAATAACCATGAATGAAAACCTTAACTAATGAAAATCTCAGGGTACCTGTGAAATAAACCAAAAAACCAAAAAAAATAAAAAAAAAATAATATTCACCAAAAAGTAAAATCAGAACAATTCAAAAATAAAAATAATAATTTTTCCCCTGTATCATACCTTAACAGCACCTGCAAACCGTCTGTAACTCCATAATATACTTTCCCTCTTTGTATCTCTGGTCTTTCCTTTCACTCTCAAGATATTTCCAACCAACTAAACTCTTGCACCAGTGGCACAATATGTCACACACTAAGTAATCACCCGTGAGCATAGGACGTGTCTCGATGTTTCCTTCAACAACATTCACTAATTTGCTCATCAAATATGCATCCCCAGTCTTTCCCCTGTAGTCTTTGGACATTATCTGAGTAGAGCTGGAGAGGTGCGTTCTGCAGCAGCGGCACCCATAGGTAATGAACTTTGGTGATGCCGTCTCCCTGCGACGCATGTGATACTGATAAGGGTAGCTGCTGGATGGTTGCTGGTAGAGGCTGACGCTACCGCTCATACTGTTGAAACCGTCCTCTGGGGACACGGGGCTCTCAATGTAAGAGGAGTAGCGTAATCCCATCTTCCCTGCGATATCGATTTTCTGTTAGGCTTCCACTGTGAGTATTTGCCTTAAAACTGCTTATGGTCGTTCGGCCTCAGTTGACTTGTTGACTTGGATTAAGGCTCTCAAGTGATGAACGAATTTACTGGTGGGAAGTAAGGGAGCGGTCCTTGTTGGTCGTGATTCACAACTTGTGATGTTCGGCTTTTCAATGCTTTTTCTTTTAATCGGACACAGTGACGCTTGATTTAATATATTGAGTAACAATAATATAAATAACGACGACAACACAGATAAACAAAATCATAAAAATAACGACATTCCCATAACAGGCTTTAAACGACTTGAAGCCTAAGATCTAGGAGACAATAGAGCTTTATTTGTTTTAGTAGTGGTGGTACTAACAATAGTGAAATCGAGGAAAGGAGCGTGTACCAAAGATCATCAGTAGTAGTGGCAGAAAACTCAAGCAAACGCCCCATATATATAGAGAGAGTTCTAGAGAACTGAAGAATTACATAAAATGATCGTTTACAAACAGATGAATTTACACGCGAACTTGATGATCTGGAAGAGCTAAACGGGACGCGAATTCACTATCTGATTGACTGGATACTCCTCACAAGAGGTCATCCTCAGCCTCTGTTATGCTCTCCTTAATCTTGAGCATTATCGTTGTCTTCCACTTGTCTAACTTGCAGTACTTATCGAAGGCGAAAACTTTGTCGCTCAACATCTGGCTGTCGCCTTCTCCGACGGCTTCTATAATGTCCTGCAATAGCTGAGCTTCGCGTGACTCAGCGAAGTTAGGATCTTCCCGACGGCCTTCAGCCAGCGTGCGACCAGCAGCGACGGCATCCGTCGCTGCCAGCTGGCACAGCCCCATTTTGAAATAATAATCTTTCAGGGACCACTGGCTTAGTCGGTTACCCATGCTGTTTTTAATCAGTTTGGCGTATACTTCGCTGGCCTCCAGATATTGTGCGTTCAGAGCTTTCAAGTCTGCGCATCTCACTAAACATTTGTTGGCAAGAGCAAGAGCTTGATCCTGCGAGAACCACTCACCAGCTGTCTCATAGCATTCTATCGCCTTAGAGTAGTCGTTCAATACAGTTTCTAGTAGCTCTCCCATTTCAAATTCGTAGTTGGCAGCTCTTCTGAATTGCCCACGTTTTGTGAAGATCTCTACGGCCTGCTGTAAAGAATTTATGGCTTCCATTGACTGGCCACTACTTTTATAACTCTTGTAGCCCTCGACATACGTGCTCCCGGCCTCGTCATCGCTGCCAGCCTTTAGTTGATAGTTGGCTGCTTTGGTAAAAGCTTCGCCTGCAGATTTCAGGTCTTTGCGCAATTTATAAAGGTTCGCAGCTTGTACGCACAGGTCACCGGCCTCCTCATATTTAGAAGTGTCGGAGGCGCCAAACACCTTCATGAAACCGGAGGAAGGAACGCCCTTCTTCTCTGCCTGAAGATAATAACGTTAATAAAACTATTCGCAAAAGAGATCAAAAATTTCTATTATCACATACTCTTCTAATAAGTTCTGCTGGATCAGACATGGTGATCTAAAGCGGTATATGGCGTCGTCGATTAGTTGTAATATTGAATGGCTTAACCTTCCCTTTTCCCTTCAGTGGGATGGTAGCATTTCATCGTGCACAGTGATATCATGTGGCTCAACTATGATATCGGTTATTCAAGTTTTTGGCTGTATTGGCAAAGCTTCAACTCTAAGAGATCTTCTATTATGTTTTTCCTAGCTCAAAAGAAGTCGAAAGTTTATCAGTATTTTTTTTTTTTATGACCCGAGCAATCACTGACTGTGGTCAGTGAACTATCCAGAATTAATATCTGCAAAAAAATGAATTGAGGCAGTCCAAGAAGCAAAAAGTTCAAGATCTCAACTTTTTGTCTCTTTTTCTACATAATGGCGCAACTGTAAACATACAAAATGTTTGATGATTACGAGATGACTTAAGAGAGGCTTGTGTCTTGCACTCATCAGTGAGCATCTCGCTATCTTCACGACTCACTCAGGAGGACATAATCACTCCAATCAAACTGCTGTTCTCATAGTAATTAGTCCTCTAAGGAAGTAATTACCATCAATTCTTTTTTCTCCTACGGCTGGTTTTAAAATTTTGAATAGGAGCTGTGTTTTATGTTTTGTTTCGATTTCCTTGTTGATAAAAATTATAGCCATGTCAGGTAAACTATATCATTCCTCTTTACCTAGTGCAAATAAATAACACTATTCTTTCATGTTACTGATATTGGGTCTTATTGCTAATGAGTACATATTCTGTGGCAAAAGCAGCGAGTACGCATTCCAAGCAATACATACTTCAAGAAGCTAGAAAGAGGAAAGGCTATAGTGTTCTGCCGAAATTGAGCAGGCTATTGCATGAGGCCTACCGAAACATTCCATGATAATTTTTCTAGTCGCAAACTTACATACCGAAAAACAGGGTCTTCAACATTAAATACTTCTGCCATTTTTGAGGACTTTTCCCTTCTTCATTGAATAGATTGTAAGAGGATCATCTTTTTATTTGAAAAAAAAAAAAAAAAAAAACAAAATCAGAAGCATCTCTTTTGCTTCACAATAGCTAGAATACATAGCCATTCTGTCTTCTGTCAAATAGTGTATTCACCATTCCTTCAGCGGAAAACTGATCTGAAGATATACGTCAAAATAAGCATGAAAAAAAATTAAACAAAAGGCGAATTTTTATTACAAACTTCAGTCTTGTTCGAAGGAAGTGTAGTATCTCTCAAGTTTATAAGACTTCAGCTACTCTGCTGCGTCGAAGTTCTTTATTTGTGTTTCAAAACGAATACCAATCATAATATCATATCACGTGCTGGATTTTTTTTTTTTTCGTCCTCGTGAAAATCATGTGAGCGTTTTCGTTACCTACCTCTCTTAACGGCAGTCGTCAGAGAAAAAAAGGCGCATTAATTAACATCAATCGTTAAGTACAACTGCAAGAGAAGCAGGAGAAACTCAAAGTTAAGGAATGGTGATGCCAGTCAACCATTAGAAGTTTCAATACTTGACCTTTAAAACTACACAGTTATAAACCATTCACAATACTCTCATAAATTTAGCTTTAACAGCATCTTGCTAGAGCCTGTTTGCTCATCATCGTTGTTTCTTTTTCCTCGAGAAATGAAAAATTTTTTTTTTTTCCATCATGATGCTCATCGCCGATGAGATGGCCATCGGTGACTCTTATTGCAAGTAGTAATGCTTATGGTAGTTTAAAGCTATTCATCATTATGACGAAATTCCTTTTTTTTTTTTTTTTCGTTTTTTATCGTTGGAATTTTCAAATATTTTCTGCTCCTTCTCAATATTTAATAGAAATATTCTATTAACGAGCAGTTCACATATTCCTAACTTGTCATTCTGTTTATTTTGTGAAGGGACAGTAGACACAATACGATGAGTTCCATTTACACTTCTACTGAACCGACTGTGTCGACCTTCAATACACAGCGCTATGCACCACAGCTGGTGGAAGGTGTGGAATCTGTGCTCGTTATTGGATCTGGTGGTCTTTCCATCGGCCAAGCTGGAGAGTTCGATTACAGTGGCTCCCAGGCCATTAAAGCTTTAAAAGAAGCTAAAAAGAAGACTATTTTAATCAACCCCAACATTGCTACGAATCAAACGTCGCATTCGCTGGCAGACAAAATTTACTACTTGCCCGTCACGCCGGAGTACATCAGCTACATCATCGAGCGTGAAAGACCAGATGCCATTCTATTGACGTTCGGTGGCCAGACAGGGCTGAACTGCGGTGTCGCCTTGGATCGGATGGGTGTTTTGAAGAAATACAACATCAAAGTGTTGGGAACGCCAATCAAAACCTTGGAAACCACTGAGGACAGAGAGCTCTTTGCACAAGCTCTGCAAGAGATCAATGTCCCAATTGCCAAATCTTTTGCCTGCGAAACTTTGGAGCAAACTTTGAAAGCCGCGGAAGAAGTGCAATATCCTGTGATTGTCAGATCTGCCTACGCTCTGGGTGGTCTCGGATCTGGTTTTGCAAACAATCCTCATGAATTGAGAGAGTTGGCATCTCAATCTTTGTCCTTGTCGCCCCAGATTCTTGTCGAGAAGTCTCTAAAGGGTTGGAAAGAAATCGAGTATGAGGTTGTCAGAGATCGTGTTGGTAATTGTATCACGGTTTGCAACATGGAGAACTTTGATCCATTAGGTATCCACACCGGTGATTCCATTGTGTTTGCACCTTCCCAGACACTCTCTGATGAGGAGTTCCACATGCTGAGAACTGCTGCTATTAAAATCATCCGCCACTTGGGAGTGGTCGGTGAATGTAACGTCCAGTATGCTCTACAACCCGATGGGCTCGATTTCAGGGTGATTGAAGTGAACGCTCGTCTGTCTCGTTCATCCGCCTTAGCCTCCAAAGCGACAGGTTACCCATTAGCCTACACTGCGGCTAAAATCGCCTTGGGGTACACTCTGCCTGAGCTACCTAACCCCGTCACTAAGACTACAGTAGCCAATTTCGAGCCTTCTTTGGATTATATTGTTGCCAAGATCCCCAAGTGGGACTTGACCAAGTTCCAGCACGTCAACAGAGACATTGGATCTGCCATGAAGTCTGTGGGTGAAGTTATGGCAATCGGCAGGAACTTTGAGGAAGCTTACCAAAAGGCTTTGAGGGAAGTGGATCCCTCTCTATTGGGTTTCCAAGGCTCTGACGAATTCGGGGACAACTTGGACGATGCTTTAGCGGTAGCCACTGACAGGAGATCTTTGGCCGTTGGCCAAGCTTTGATACACGAAGGGTACACAGTTGATAGAGTTCATGAGTTGACTCATATAGACAAATGGTTCTTGCACAAATGCATGAACATTGTTAAAATGTACAAGGAGTTGGAGGCCGTGAAGTCCATGGAAGATCTGAACAAGGACCTACTACAAAGGGCCAAGAAGCTGGGCTTTTCCGATAAACAAATTGCAGTGTCTGTGACCAAGGGTATTTCCAGTACAATTGGCGAACTGGAGATCAGATCGTTGAGAAAATCGTACGGCATCATTCCATTTGTCAAAAAAATTGACACTTTAGCTGCGGAATTTCCTGCTGATACTAACTACTTGTACACTACCTATAATGCTACTAAAAACGACGTGAAATTCACTGACAAAGGTATGCTTGTCCTCGGTTCTGGTGTGTATCGTATTGGTTCTTCGGTAGAATTCGACTGGTGTGCTGTGAACACTGCGAAAACTTTGAGGGAAGAAGGTAAGAAAACCGTCATGATCAATTACAACCCAGAGACTGTTTCCACAGATTTTGACGAGGTCGACAGACTTTATTTCGAAGAGCTCTCCTACGAAAGAGTCATGGACATTTATGAATTGGAACACTCTGAGGGTTGTGTCATATCGGTAGGAGGTCAGCTGCCGCAGAACATAGCCTTGAAGTTGCACGAGACCGGTTGTAATGTGCTGGGTACTTCTCCGGTAGACATCGACAATGCAGAGAGCAGACACAAGTTTTCCGCTATCTTGGACTCTATCGAGGTGGGACAGCCTGAATGGAGCGAACTAAGCTCCGTAGAAGAGGCTGTAAACTTTGCTAACAAAGTAAAATACCCTGTGTTGATCCGTCCCTCGTATGTGCTATCCGGAGCGGCTATGAACGTTGTCAATAGCGAACACGAGTTGGAGGAAAAGTTGACTATGGCATCTGATGTTTCCCCAGATCATCCCGTGGTCATGTCCAAGTTCATCGAGGGTGCGGAAGAAATCGACGTCGATGGTGTCGGTTACAAGGGTCAATTGTTGGTGCACGCCATCTCCGAGCATGTCGAGAACGCTGGTGTCCATTCTGGAGATGCCACTTTGGTTCTGCCTCCACAGAATCTCAATGAGGAGGTAAAATTAGCACTCAAAAACATCGCTGAACGCGTGGTGAAGGCTTTCAACATTACAGGTCCCTTCAACATGCAGGTTATCAAGCACGGTGATGACCTAAAAGTCATCGAGTGTAATATCAGAGCCTCGAGATCTTTCCCCTTTGTTTCGAAAGTGCTAGGACATAACTTCATCGAAACGTCCGTAAAAGCCTTCCTAGGCGGTGATAAAGTCCCTGCACCAACCGACTTGATGACCCATAAGAAATATGACTATGTGGCCACTAAGGTTCCTCAGTTCTCTTTTACCAGATTGGCAGGCGCTGATCCATTCCTTGGTGTGGAGATGTCTTCTACTGGTGAAGTAGCTTCCTTTGGTAAGAACCCATTGGAGAGTTACTGGACTGCCATGCAATCTACCATGCACTTCCACGTCCCCTTGCCACCAAGTGGTATCTTGTTTGGCGGTGACTTGACCAAACCCTTCTTGGGCCAAGTGGCTGGTACTCTTTCCACCCTAGGTTACCACTTCTATGTGGTGGATGAAGAGGCCAAGGAATACCTGCAAAAACACATCCAGCCACAGCAGCAGGTGCAAGTCATAGCTTTCCCTAAGAACGACAAGAGAAGATTGCGTGAGGTGTTCCAAGAACACGACATTAAATCCGTCTTCAACTTAGCATCCACCAGGGCTCCCAACGTAGAGGATGCTGATTACATCATGAGAAGAAACGCGATTGATTTCGCTATTCCACTGTTCACTGAGCCAAGAACCTCCATTCTATTCGCCAATGCTCTAAAGGAGAAAATTGCCGAAAAGGTCAAGGTGCTGGAATCAACAGACGTGGTCGTACCTCCCGAGGTCCGTTGCTGGGAAGAGTACCTAGGTTTCAGGGCTTAAATTTCCAGGTGTCTTTCTGTAGAGTACTTTTCTATTTTGTGCCCTAATACATGGGGCTTTACAATGTTATACAATATTCAACAAATACTTAATATCGCTGTAAAATGGTCTAATAGTTTGTCAAACAGTACTTGGAACGGGTCTAGTCCGCTACAGCAATCGGGTTCGCCCATCTTTCACATGCTCAATAACGCACTGCTTGTGGACACGTTGGACAAGAGATGAAGGAACGTTACTCTAAATGGTCTAGGTTTCTTATTACCGCGTCAGTGGCGGCTTGCCCCACAACAAAAGGAGCAATGTTTCGGCGAACTTTAGTATGAGGTGCTAGGATGCAACTTCGCCGAACTCCAGCTTCCTGCGCAGTTTCACTGGTTCAAATTTCGGCGACGGGCCAAAGCCAGTAAAAGAGAACTAGGATGCATTCTGTTGAGACATATGAAAATAAAGCAAATAAAGGTGTGCTCAAGTGTGGTTTGAAAGCTATAAATACGGGCTATTTTTTGGTACAATTACTTCCAGTTGAGCGTTTCCCATTCCTCCTTGTAAGTAAAATAATACCAATTCAAAAAAAAGAAAATCAAAAATCCCTTCATACCGTGTTTTATCGAAATGACTGCTGATACTTACTTTACTCCTTCAATCAAGGTCGCTAACGACAAAGTGCACTATACAGAGAGTGAACTGACAACTAAATACACTTACGTCAATTCTATTGTTTCCGAAAACCCTTCCACTAGAACCTTAGAAGTCAAACCTGTTCAAGAGGACTATGAGTTTAAAGTAGACTTGAAATTGCCTAAGGTTGGTGTGATGCTAGTCGGGTTTGGCGGTAACAATGGTACGACGTTCTTGGCCTCTATACTTGCCAACAGAGAAAAGTTGAAGTTCAATACCAAGGAAGGATCGAAGGAGGCCAATTACTACGGCTCTGTGACACAGGCTTCAACACTTAAGTTAGGAATTAGACCTGATGGTAGTGATTATTATGTTCCATTCAATTCTTTATTACCCTTTGTCTCCCCTAATGACTTTGAGGTTACTGGTTGGGATATCAATAGCGCCAACATGGGTGACGCTATGACCAGGGCGAAAGTGCTGGAGTACGACTTGCAGGCTAAGTTGAAGCCACAAATGAGTAAATATAAACCATTGCGCTCCATTTACTACCCTGATTTCATTGCCGCCAATCAGGATGACAGAGCCGATAACTGCATCAATCGGCCAGACAACAATGGCCCAGCATCTACGAAGAACAAGTGGGACCATTTGGAACAAATCAGAGCCGATATTCGTAACTTTAAGAAAGAGAAGAACTTGGACAAGGTTCTTGTATTATGGACTGCCAATACCGAAAGATACGCTGACATTGTACCAAATGTGAATGATACCGCTGATAATTTGCTGAGATCGATTAAGGAAGACAATGAAGAGATTGCTCCCTCTACCATCTTTGCTGTGGCTTCCATTTTGGAAAATGTGGTCTACATCAACGGCTCCCCTCAAAACACTTTTGTTCCAGGTGTCATCGAATTGGCAGAGCGTGAAGATGCGTTTATTGCTGGTGATGATTTCAAGAGCGGTCAAACCAAAGTAAAATCTGTGTTGGCTCAATTCTTGGTGGATGCCGGCATCAGGCCCATTTCTATTGCTTCTTACAATCATTTGGGAAACAACGATGGCTACAACCTTTCCTCCGAGAGGCAATTCAGATCAAAGGAAATCTCCAAGAAATCTGTAGTAGATGATGTGATTGCCTCTAATCAGCTCTTGTATAATGACAAGCTGGGCAACAAGATTGACCACTGTATCGTGATCAAATACATGAACGCTGTTGGTGACTCGAAGGTGGCTATGGATGAATATTACAGTGAACTGATGCTGGGCGGCCATAACAGAATCTCGATTCACAATGTATGCGAGGACTCATTGTTGGCTACTCCTTTGATCATTGATCTAGTGGTCATGGCCGAATTTTGCACGAGAGTGTCGTACAAAAAAGCTGATAGCGGCAAAGCAGAATATCAAAAGTTCTACAACATTTTGTCCTTTTTGAGTTATTGGTTGAAAGCCCCCTTGACCAGAAAGGGTTACCAAACCATTAATGGTCTAAACAAACAACGCTCTGGTCTAGAGAACTTCATGAGACTTTTGATCGGCTTGCCCGCTCAAGACGAATTGAGATTTGAAGAAAGATTGAAATGAAGAGCCAATCACGCACACGAACACATACATACATATACATATACCTATATATATGTACATGCAATGTTATTCTTCTCAAAAATATTACTGTGCCGAAGGATCATTCATATTGGCTTGTCTGCATGGTTGAACGTTAAACGCAAACGTTTAAGTACTCTTGGAGGCAAGTACTATTTAAACGCTTATTGTTTATTGTCGACAGCAAAAACGCCCACTATAAAAAAACGACTTTCACACTTGAGCATACCTTTAAGCAGCAATTTCCAGTATCTAGAATCAAATAAATAAATAATTTATCTATAATAAATAAACACGTGAAGGTTTGGAAATTCTTGATCCATTTTATCATTATCTCATGCTTCCTGCTCATCCAAGGTTTTGAAAATTATCCTAGGTGTATCTTTTGGGAATTCAATACCATTCTCTAGTAGCTTGACGTATGCATTTTTGAAGTCTTCGAAGAATGCATCCTGGTCTTCTGCGTACTTCTTGACGTATTTCAAATAAGTGCTATCTTCCTTAAGTGCGAAATCAGTGGGCATCATCATAAATCCGCTAGGAGAATTATACTGAGTCTTACCTTTCTCCGTCCTAACACGGGTCCATTTCTCATTTAGTAAATTGACGTAGAACTGATTCGTAAAGATATTTTCAGCAGCGCCCCAAGGACCATCATAGCCAGAGTTTTCCATATGGGTTTCACCCAAGGAGTGGGCACCAATAAGTGCCACAACCTCCTGATCATTGAAGCCAAATCTTTTGAAGAAGTTCCTCACGTAGCCCGCACCATTCTCTGCGTCCGGAAGTCTTCCGTTATCCGGCGTGGCGGATTCTGGCAGGTCCACCCTGCCTGGTCTCCAAGGTATTTTGGGGCCTTGCATTTCTTGCAAAGCGGTCACACCTCCCAAAGTGTAGAGGTCACCATAAGATAGCCAGGGAAACTCCTTGTGGACAGGCTCCAAAAAGCGAGACGCATTTTGCAACCCGGCGTTGGCTGGATCGTTCATTTCTTTAGGATAGTGGTACGTACCGCCGAAATTTCCACCACTGTTGTCGCTCTTGTCCCACGTACCAGAAGCGTGCCAAGATAGACGAAGTACCACAGGACCGTAGCCGACACCGTCATCGTACTCATCCTCGTCCCGCAGCCTCTTTGCAATCGCGTTGTATACTTTCTGGAAATCCTCTGGTTTCTTGCCATCTTCGGTGTGAGCTACATGCAAAGCAGGGGCAGCTGCTGCCCACGTACCCAGAAGGCGCTTACCCCAGTGCCCATTGAACCTGGGATTATGGTTGTTGTTACTGTTGAAGAGACCATGAGAAAATTCACCAGCCAAAATGCCAGCACTTGCGGTAGTGCCGGCTGCGAAAGTACCTAGAAGGTAGATTGTTCTTTTACTCACAGTTCTCGCAAAGGACATTTTTACCAGTAGGTATTTCTTGACATCTTCAGATCATGCATATCGAGTGGCATCCAACGCTATTAGTATAAGAGCTTATATAGCATTGCTGGATGAGTCGGGCCTATCCCTTTACGTTAAGCACATTTCCGCCGCACCATCAAGCAATTTCTAGGTAAGTCCACGACGATCAAGTAGCCCCCTTCCACTTTCTGCGGAACGATCTCGAAGTACTGCTGTGATTACGAGTGTTCACTACAACGTGATAATCTGACTAGAAAAGCGAAAGCGCCGCGGTAGCGCAACCCAGCAGCAGCAAAACCGTTGTTACCGAGTCGAAAGTCCGCTACGCACGAACGAGAGCGGTCATTTCCCCAGGAGGAAATTCTTACTAAGATTCGCTAACAGTAACGTGGTCGAGCCCAGGATATACAAATCAAATGTCGATCGAGCCAGAAGACTCACTAAAGCCTTTGATGATTTCTGCGATGCTTGAATTTTTATTTTCAATTCAGTAGTTATATTAATTATGCTTGTTGCACATGTTGCGAGAACCATGTGATAGTCATGTGCTGCAGTCTGATTACTTGCTTAGCTGGTATACTGTATTCTTAATCAGTCATGGTGAAGTGAAAGATACACTACGAAACTGTGAACAATATATCGTCTTTCCATCTTCACCCTATACGTTCCACAGAATTTGCAAGTACCAAGAAAGCAAGACGTATGAAGCAGCGAAGCTGTGTATTGCGCTACGTATGCTCAAAACAATAAAAACTTCCCGAACTCTTGAGAAGGATTACTGGCTATTTGTTATTGGAAAAAACGAAGAGGGTTATACAGACCCAGAAACGCGAGTAATCCCGCAGCGCTATATCAATTATCGTGTTGGCGCTTTGCCGTAGCTGATTACAGATATCTAGCAGGTAAGCGAACTGCGCTTTTCACCACATCGTACATCGATTCTCCGTACTAGTTAAGCTACAAATCCTGATTAAAGTGAGCACAAATCATTACGTACGTAAATGGGCCTGGGTAACACCTGAACGGGTCCGCACGTAAATGTCATGTTGTAGTTATGATTAAGGTACTATTCTGGTAAAGAAGATTTTAGGAGGCTTAACTTCAATACGCTGCCGCCTTTCTATCAATCGTCCTTGCCATGTCTTACTCTGAGACACTGGAACAAGCGCTTGTTGTTGTGAAACAACAAGCCGTGTTGATGCAGCGCTGTCTCCAGCAGCGTAAACTGATGGATGCGCTTAAGCACGCTTCGATAATGCTCACGGAATTGAGAAAGCCTGATTTGTCCCCCAAACAGTACTACGAGCTGTACATCATGGTCTTCGATTCCCTCTCCGTTCTCTCAAGCTATATGACAGACAATCACCCCACATCGCACCATTTGGCGGATCTTTACGAGTTGGTACAGTATGCGGGCAATGTAGTGCCACGACTGTATTTGATGACTACTGTGGGGACAAGCTACCTGAAGTGTGCCGATTCGCCCCGGGAAGAGATACTCAAGGACATGATAGAGATGTGCCGAGGGGTGCAAAACCCGACTCGCGGGCTATTCCTCAGATACTACTTATCTCAACGTACCAAACAGCTGTTACCGGAAAATGCGCTTGAGTTCAACGCCAACTTTGTGATGACCAATTTCATTGAAATGAACAAGTTGTGGGTGCGTTTGCAACACCAAGGACCTCTCAGGGAACGGGAACAACGTACCAAGGAGCGCAAGGAACTACAAATACTTGTCGGTTCACAGTTGGTTAGACTCTCACAAATCCTAGACGATAACCTGGAAATATATAAAGACCGCATTCTACCCGCAATTCTGGAGCAGGTTGTCCAATGCAGGGATGTCGTTTCTCAGGAATATCTTTTAGAAGTGGTTTGTCAAGTATTCCCCGACGAATTTCACTTAGCAACGCTGACCTCTCTTTTGGAAGCTACATTACACATGAACCCCAACGTTTCCATCAACAAAAACGTGCTTACATTGATAGACCGTTTAAACGGTTACATAGACAGGAAGGAACAAGAGCGCGAAACTCCACAAGCAGGCACAGACTTGTTCCGTGTATTCTTTCATTACCTGAAGACTTTAAATGAGGAGAGACCCGATCTATCTCTCCAACAGTTTGTTCCCTTAATTGAAAGTATCATGGCGTTGTCGCTGCGCTGGTACCCTGATAAGTTGCAAAATCTCAATGTTCTTTATGGCTTCACTGCTCAAAAATGCAGAGATTACGGAAAAACGATCCCAGCGAGTGCTGAGTACCTTTTTGTCAACTTATTGACTTTGCAAAACTTTGAATACGTTAGTCGTTCTGCTGTTCTTTTCTACAATATCATTTCGCAGTGCGAATCCTTTCGGGAACTACTCTCTTTGCAAAATGTCACGTTACAGAAAAATATAATCAACAATATCCTTGATACTCTACTGGTACCACAAGCAGAAATCGAGAATAAGTTTGTAATTGACTCTAAGGCCAACTTGGAAAAATTACTTTCTGCGATGGAACCACTCATAAGGTTCCGGATTCCGACTTCAACTAAAAAGCCCTCTAGCGGCGCTTTAGGCCTAGCAAGTGAAATAGACGAGGAAGAGGGCAATGGATCTTGGATTTTGGATCCCTCTCAAGAGAAATTGGCAAGATTTTGCCATGTGGCACTACTTTCATTACCACGAAAATCACAGCAATTGCACAACATCGAAACACAGGCTGAGTATTTACTTCTACTCAAAAACTGGTATTACAAAGGTGGGAAAAATATTAAATACACTTATCCTGCCATTATTTCGAATTTTTGGAAACTCGTTAGAAAAGCTCACCTTTTGAAATCACGACAGAAACTGCGTGAAGAAACGAAGCAAAGCTACGAAAACCTAATCAAACAACTCTTCAAATATGCCTCGCGTTGTATCAATGACTTGTTCAACGTGTGTGGATCCAGCGTCATTGACACGGTTTACAAGCTAAATATTCAAAGTGCTGCCTTAGCTGATCAGCTCTCTCTGGGTGAGATTGCTTATGATTTTTTTTCTCAAGCATTTACCGTCTTGGAAGAATCCTTGACTGATCTGAATACCCAATTCCAAGCCCTTGTGTATATGATACAGTCGTTGCAAAAAACTAGATCACTGTATCAAGAGTCATACTACGATTCCCTAATAGTGAGGTGCACTTTACATGGATCGAGGCTGTTGAGAAAGCAAGATCAATGCCGTGCAGTATACTTGTGCTCTCATTTATGGTGGGCCACTGAGATTGCTCTAATTGGGGAGGAAGAAGGTATCACAACAGATTTTTACAGGGAAGGAAAGCGTGTACTCGAATGTCTCCAGAGATCTTTACGTGTCGCCGACTCCACCATGGACAACATACAGAGCTGTCAGCTCATGATAGAGATCTTAAACCGTTGTCTCTACTATTTCATACATGGCGACGAGCGTGATACCCACGTTAGCGTGAAGTATATTAATGGTCTTATCGAACTGATAAAGACTAACCTCAAATCTCTCAAGATGGAGGAACAAGCTCCAGAACAAGCGAGGTTGCAAGATTTACATATCGATGGCCACGACAGCTCCGAAGCAACTAAGAAACGATTTGTCATGGGTCTCGACGGTACTTACATCGAAATCCCCAAGACAAATGGTACTCCGGCAAGCGTCACAAACAAACTCAATTCCATCTACATCAACGAAATGATCCATATCCCTCTGGAGCACTTCGAGAGAACCTGCAAATACATACTCAATCAACGGGAAGTAGACGACAGGTTTAAAGTAATCGTTATATAATCCCAACCCAACGCTTCCATCATCGGATACGTACCTCTAACTTTTTTTTTTTTTTTTTTTTTCGTTTTGTAAAGGAGGAGTCCGAGACGAATGGCATCGAGTGCCCCTTCTTCCAGTATAAAAGGGCATGGAAAGGAAAGATTGAATAACTACCCCACATTTTCTTTTACAGTGCCACTGAATGCAATTCAATGGCCAACTAGAGGTGCTTGCTATACTGTTGTTTCTTATTACTTTGAATCCTTCTTTTATTTTTCTCTTTAGTCAAAGCCTATTTCCCCACATTTAATTCAAGTATAACAGAAAATGGCATTCTACACAGTATCAAATGTTGAGAACCTCAGAATCTGTGTTGTGATGGTGGGACTTCCTGCCAGAGGAAAATCTTTCATTGCTCAAAAGATAGTGAGGTACCTATCGTGGTTATCAATTAAGGCAAAGTGCTTCAATGTGGGCAACTACCGTCGACAGGCTGGTAGTGGTCACCCCAATGCAGAGTTTTTCGATTTTAACAATAAGGCAGCCTTCGAAGTAAGACAGAAAGCTGCTGAGCATGCAGTTTATGACATGATGACTTGGTACGAAGAAGAGAATGGCGTGGTAGCGATACTAGATGGTACTAACACTACAAGAGAGAGAAGAGATTGGATTTTAAAGATTTGCAGAGAACGTGCTATCGAACCGATGTTTTTGGAGAGTTGGTCTGATGATGTAGACATGATTTTGAGAAATATTAGCGACGTCAAGACTTCCTCTCCGGACTATGAAGGTGTCGATCCTGATGTGGCCACTCGCGATTTTTTGGAAAGAATAGCCAAGTATGAGGAGGTTTACGAGCCATTGGACCGCAACAAGGACAAAAGCTTGACCTATGTGAAGTTAATTAACGTGGCTCAAGAAGTGGTGATAAATAGGATCCAAACATATCTGGAGAGTCGTGTGGTTTTCTATGTGATGAACTTACACATTCGTCCGCGTTGCATATGGTTGTCTCGTCATGGCGAGTCCGTCTATAACGTGGAGAAAAAGATTGGCGGTGACTCCTGGCTATCCGAAAGGGGATTCCGTTATGCCAAAAAGTTACCTGAACTTGTCAAGCAGAGTGCCGGTGATGCGGATTTGACTGTTTGGACCTCCACTTTGATACGTACGCAGCAGACAGCCCAAGAATTGCCATACAAGCAGCTGCAATGGAAAGCACTGGATGAACTAGATGCGGGTGTCTGTGACGGCATGACTTACGAAGAGATTGAAGAAAAATATCCTGGAGACTTCAAGGCTAGAGACGAGAACAAGTATGAATATCGATACCCTGGAGGTGAGTCTTATCGTGACGTTGTTATTCGTTTAGAACCTATTATTATGGAGTTAGAGCGTCAAGAAAATATTCTGATTGTAACACACCAGGCAGTGCTTCGGTGCATTTATGCCTATTTTATGAATGTTCCACAAGAAGAATCCCCATGGATGTCCATTCCGTTGCATACCTTGATCAGATTAGAGCCGAAGGCATATGGTACTGAAGTGACAAGGATTAAAGCCGACATCCCTGCCGTCAGTACTTATAAGGAGAAGGGTACTAGTCGCGTCGGCGAATCTACTCTGGATGGTACCAAGTATCGAAACCTTTTATTAAGTATCCCCGAATCCAAACGGTAGTTGTATGTAAAATGTTTTTAAATATTCCATACCTCTTTCTAGCACACCGAAGTCAAATTTCACGTGTGCACGCTTGCACACGGCAATAACAAAAAAACTAGAGTCATTTAGCAGTGCCGTGGAAAAGTCATCGACATAAATGCAAATATTAAGCTTAGATAAAGTCATATAAACCATAAAATAGCGTTGCAGGTAGAAGTCTGAGGAGCGTGACGGTAGCTTACTTTACTCAGCGTATTATATTAATCTTGGATTGTCTGCCTCTGTCCAAGAGTTTTCAGGTTGCCCGCTAGCGTGAAAGAGCAAGCAAAAAGAAGGCACAAATGGTTAGATTATTTGGACTAAGCAGAAAGGCTACAAAAAAAAATGGCAGCGGATCTGAAAACAGTCCTGTGAGATCTGAAGAGAATGAGTCTAGCGATGCAGCTTCTTCCTCTAGAGAAGTTTCCTCGCAAACAGGTAGTATAAGGCGCGGTGGTTCACTCTACGATGATTTTTCTAGTCGAGAGGGTCGATCGACGAGGTCTTCTTCCGTATTCTCAAAGGGCAGACTTACTCATGGCTCATCTAGCATCAGTGCGCTTTCTGGAGATGAGGGAAGCAACATGGATAGCGTGGGAAAACCCTTAAGAGTCATAGATCATAAGAAATTTACAAGTTTGAATACGGTATCCGAAGAAGAGGGAGTAGAACAAGAGGGTAATATGGAGGATTCTACACCAGCAACCCGTGTGGCTTCTTCTAGATCGATGCGCTATGAGCAGGTTGAAAAAGAACTTTTATGCTTAGAAGAGAATTTAGTGGAATTAATGGACGATATCCACCAGAATGTGACCAATATATCTAAGGCCGTGATAGAAGCGATAGAATTCTTCAAGAAATTTATGCCCAATTTTAATGGTAAACTATCCTTCAGGATAAATTTCGAGAAAAGTGCATCCCTCAGGATCATCACCAAGGTTACTTTGCATTTTCTGGATAATTTGCTTGTATCTGAAGTATTTGGGAACTCGAGGTCTATTCTGATGAATAGATACATGCAATTTCTCAAAAAGCTAAACATCAGCATGGAACATTCAGCCGCGGCGGAACCGCAGACTTTACCTTACATGACCAATTTTTGCATTGATTCGGAGTGTGACCTGCCGAATAAAGAAAACATCGGCAACATCATAAATGAGTTATCTAAGGAGGACTCTTCTGCCATAGCTGATCAAGAGGGGGCTTTCATAGCGCCCATTCTCAGAGGATTGAGTCGAAAATCAGCTATTTTGACGGTCATGTTTGGCGTGCCTGAGCCTCATCAAAAGCGATATGAAATTGTTAACGCTCTGTATTCGCTTTTTCCTGACGTACACTTCTTTTGCGTTAAAGATTATATTAAGCCCTGTGCCGAAGTTATGGATTCCAGACCCATGGAATTTGATGTACCCAAATCACCAGCAGCCTCCTTCATACCTCCTTATAGACTAGCTGCCAATGCCTTTGAACCGCCTATATCTATGTCGCTATCTTCAGATCACAGTCAAAAAAGTACCGGAACCCTAGGTGGATATCTTTTCCCCCAAATTGAAAAGAATTCGAAGCTCTCGCAGTTTGCGGATGCATCATTTGCTATCACCTGTTCTCATGTGGTCCTCACGGAGACACATGACTATCCTCACGTATCAGCTCCCTCCCGAGTGCTACAAAACGCTTATAGAAACACACTGTTAGAGGAGTCCCACAGGTATCCCATGAACTCAAAGGAATCGAAGGCATTTGAAGAAGAGGTGAGTCGAGTTGAGGCCCACATGAGGTGGCAAGACGAAAACAAATTCGGTCAAGTTGTCTGGGGCGAAAGGTCCATTGTTGACCATAAATTATCGGACTTTGCCATCATCAAGGTAAGCTCGCAGTTTAAATGTGAGAACTGTTTGGGCACGGGGCTCGCTTCCGTGCCAGATCCAACACTGAGGTTCCAAAACATGTATGTGAAAGAAAAAATCCTAAAATGCAAGCCGGGCCTCCGAGTTTTCAAGATAGGTGCCTCAACTAACTACACCTCAGGTCAGGTAAATGCTGCAAAACTGGTTTATTGGGCGGATGGTAAGCTGCAAAGCAGCGAATTTGTTGTAGCATCGCCACTACCTCTCTTTGCCGGAGCCGGAGATTCGGGCTCCTGGATTCTCACCAAGTTGGAGACCCAACCCGGTTTAGGGTGCGTTGGTATGCTGCACTCGTACGACGGGGAACAGAAGCAATTTGGATTGTTCACTCCTATCGGAGATATCTTGGAACGTCTTCACACAGTGACAGGAGTACTTTGGGATATAGACGTTCAATCAGACGATTAACATATTGGAGATAGTACTTTTTACCCACGAGCATAGTTTTCTTACCAATTTTGGTAAATTGTTTTTTTTTTGTTCAAAGGACTAATGCTTTAAACCCCAAGCTACAGCTCCTCAACTTCGCTATATCATTATAGGTCCTCAATTGGAACGAATCTGCAACCAAATCTGTAACCCTAGAGGCTGTTACAGCTCTTAATACCAATCAGCCATCGTCTTTCTTCACCTTTTTTTCTATTTAATTATATTTCCTGTTTCTTACAGCTACGTCGTCCGGCTGACACCTCACGCGTAAAAGCTGGCAATATCAATTAAACCCCAGAAAGATAAAACCTCAAAAGAAAAAAAAGTATCGAATCTTAAATTATCCTGATGTATCATAGCATTTCTGTTTAAAGCCTGCTTCTAATGTTAAGATGAATTAGGGTCCTGGTGACTCAAGAAAATGTGGGCATTTGTGGGGCCAGCGTTACTTCGTCTCCCCCATGTAACAGAGGTATTGTTCTTTCCTCGTCTCATCACAGTCAGAATGGTTGTAATCTCTTATAAATAACAAGATGTCTGTTAGAGGAATGGGCTGAACTTGCCTTGAATGGTACCGATCAAGTGAAAATGCAAAACACTGTTAAAACACCATCGGATAAGATTACGTTTGACAAGAGGGTGCATACGCCACCCAGTGTCGAGTATGATACGGGGAGGCCTAAGCTGCTCAAAAGCATCTCAGGGAAAATGTTCAGAAAGCCAAGTCTTGAGTCTTCTCAAGGATCTACATTAGACTCACTGGAACTATTCTCAGCCGGCGGCTCCATGTCGAAAAGAAGATTTACTCCAAAGCCTCTAAACCTTACGCAACCGCTTTCTCCTCCACTCACCGTGAAAAAAAAGCGAGAGGTATCGCCACGCAGTAGCTCATCTGGATCATTGAGAACAGCAAATCTCGATTCTCCTATTCACATGCTCTCCCCTGCGAAACCCAGGAGCTGCAATTCTAGTGGAGTCAAGCCTATAAACTTGCGAAACCAGCTGAGGCACGAGGCGTTCAGGTCTGCCTCGAGTTCCATAAACTATCCCATAATATGGACGGATACGGCAGAGGACCCTTACCTGGAAGAAACATCCCCCACTTACTTCCGCAGTATCTCCAGAAATGTTTCCAACATAAGCTCGTCCGCCGGACATAGGAGATTTGTCTCCGAGAAGTGCAGCATGTGTGCAGAAGGTATGAGTAGCATTTTTCCTGGGGAGACGGTAGTTCAAATGACTTGCTCGCATGCTAGTCACTATGAATGCTACCTGGCAATGTATGAGCCTGTTTATATGAAGGGAGAATGGCCAAAATGTAGGGAGTGTCATAAAATTTCGAAGCCGATTGATCCTGATGTGATACAGAAGATGACATCAAGCCTTTTGACTAGAAGGGATAGTACGAGTTCCCTCATAGAACAGCACTTAATCAACGCGAGGCTGCCCGGAAGCGTTAGCAGCAGCATGTTCGATTATACACCCAGGGATCAGTTGATTACTTCAGCAGATTTTTCATCCGATGGTTTCAAGACTCCACTGCGTATAACGAGAACTATACCCAACTATGAAATCGATGACCCGGAATTGTCTTACGGAAATATCTCCAATAGCGAAATCTTGTTTGAGGATAAGTTGTCGCGCTCTGTCGCAGCGAGTTCATTGGTACGTGAAGAAGAAGCACCAGATGCACGTCCGACAGAAGAACAAGACATTTGTATTGAGATTAAACCATTGACAACATCTCACTTAGATAGGAGGTATTCTGTGGTTGCTGGAGTGCCTAAGGAACAGCATCGCAAACATTGCCCCAAGAAGAACTCATCACCCAGTAATCAGTCCACCGAGGAGAAAAAAAATTTGAAACAACAAATAGAGTCTTTTTTGAAGCGAAAAGTTGATCAAGGGAACAAATTTGGATTTTTATCCATGTTTGATCAAATTGGCTATTCTACCGACGGCGAAAATTGGAATAATTCCACATTGGTGTGCTTCTTCGAAAAGTACTTAATTCTGTTTGATCTTTTGGAAATGAAAACGGTAGGCAAGATCCCCGTTGAACAAGTCTGCCACGTTAACAAATTGAGTGAGAATTCTTTAATCATAGATTTAAAAAGCAGAACTCTTCCAGAGGTGTATTTTTCATTTCCATTAGTGCAGGATCATAAATCTACATTGGAGAAATGGAAGTACTACTTGATGCAACCGCACAAAGAAGCGGATTTGGAACATATCACAGAAACAGCGTGGAATATCTTGCCACAAGAAATCGCATCCTCCCTCACAGGATACTCCTCTGGGGATAGGCCGCTCTTATGCGACAGGTGCGCCAAACCTTGGCAAATTGAAGACACAGATGCACCTTTGCAACTAATTGTATGCTTGAGCCTCTCCAACAACGAAAAACAAGACAGTGCACTGTATCAGCAAAGAATAGCTCAAGGCTTGCGGAAATTGCTGCAGTGTCTTAATGAACGTGACCTATTTGGACTTGTCACTGTCGGAAGAAATGGTAGCGGCGAAGTTGGAGAGTATGGATCCTTTGTCGGTACTGTCAGCAAAAGCTGGTCTAGTTGGGAAGAATTTATTGACTCGCTCCAAGTGGTAGAGCGTCAGGCGTTCAAGACCCCCTTGAAGGAGTTTAATAAAGCTTGGGAGACCTGTTACCGTTTGGTGAGTACATCATCCTCCCTATTAGAGCATGAGGATCATGCAAAGTTTTTCAAACAGGTAATTTTCATGACTGATGATCCAGAGGTGCAAGGTACCAACAAATATGAAGATATCATCACCCAGGATTACCATTTTGAATTGCTGCGCGTACCATCCTACCACTCCGAGGATTGCGACTTTCCTAGCATCATCTCAAGTTTGCACAAAAAAAGCGTCAAGGCACTGGAAATTAGGCTTCCCGGAGGTATACTCAAGTTTGGTAACATGGCTCCTGGTGAAAGAAAAGCGCTCACGGCGCATTTGGATAAGTTGTCAGTATCTCATAACAAAGGTATGCCATTATCCCTTGGCGCCAAGCACTCCTCGAAAAATACCACGATAAACTTGGAGGCTCAGTGGTTTAACTTGAAGACTGCTACCGAGCAAAAGATTCATAGATCCCTCCGAATACCTGTCGCTAGGGTTTAACGGTAAATAGAGGCGTTTACCTAGCATAGATTATCCAGCCATCAACAAACACATCCGTTAAAACACCCCTCTAAAAGAGCCGTAAGACGCCTATAGAATTCAGCCCTTGGCTTGCAGAGAATCAATATAGGCCGGCTTTCTCCATCTTTCAATGGCATATTGCATATGACGCCGACTTGCATACGCGGCACTTTCTAACTTGTTCAGTGATATGTCCGTACTAGTAACTGTATATCCCTTTCTCAATTTTGAACACTGCCAACTGAACTAAAGCCGCAACGGGCGAAAGAAGGAAGGGGGCTCCATATGAGCAGGCTAGGCCTGCATGAAGGCGCCTGCATGAAGGCGCCGTCATTGCAAAGCAAGGCCATCTACGTTGCGCACCTCCGCGGACGTCTAGCTCTTGTCCTCCGCGCCTCTATTTACCGGCACGCGGTCCGCTGATGCCTTGCGCCGAATCCATTCTCATAGCCTTCCCACTTGGTCCACTGGTTAACGAATCTGGCCCACCTGTGGGCTTTTTAGTCTTATTTCCACTCTATGAGTTAATGTCACATATAGTCTAAATTGGCGTGTTTTTCGCGTTTTGGACTTCTGTTTTGAACAAGACGCGACCTCTATGTGGGTGATCTTTGTTGACGAGCGCGAAAATGACACGAACGATGTGGAAAGTGACAACAACGCTACGCTCAAACGCCATCCTTTTTACCTCAAGCAGTTCTTGGCTCGGGCCAGTTATGCAGTTGAGTGGTTTGGTCTCCAAGAATTTGATGTTGAACAGGATATATAAACTGAGAGACCTGCAACCTCTTCAGATCGATCTAAAACTTGTTTCTGAAAAGGAGCATAGAGCAAGTGATTCGCATTAGTCTCTAACAATCCCTACTTTCGCTTATAAATTCCACATTCGCTAATCTTCGTCAAAGGATTGTTCCTATTTGTACACGTCTATTGCCATCCATTCACTAAATCACACATATACTCGAAATGCAGTTCAAGAACGCCGTGCTAGTAACCGCTGCCTCTTTGGCCAGCACTGTTTCCGCTGATGGATACGTTGTGGGTCAGCCATGGTCCACTTTGACTCCATCCACCACCTACAAGTGTGGTGCTACTGACTACACTTCTGCTTTCGGTATCGCTGTCCAGCCTATCAGCAGCTCCAACGCTAAGAGAGATGTAGTTTCTCAGATCGGTGACGGTCAGATTCAGGCTACCGCCACTGCTACCGGCTCTGCTGCTACCGGCTCTGCTGCTACCGGCTCTGCTGCTACCGGCTCTGCTGCTACCGGCTCTGCTGCTACTGGCTCTGCTGCTACTGGCTCTGCTGCTACCGGCTCCGCTGCTACCGGCTCTGC